>CAJQZN010017608.1:0-15290 GCA_907164685.1 Colias eurytheme | reverse complement strand
AATTATGAGGCGTGCACTTTTGGATTTTCCAAATTATTTATTAATATTAATGCTATGTTTATAATTATTCAAACCAGAATCCTTTTTTGTAAAAGTTATTAATGATTGAGGCTAATGTTGTCGTAGATAATTTTGATGCAAAATATTTTTAAATATTCCGTTAGTCTGCAAGTATGATCATTAATAAAATTATAATTGATAAATCGAATCATTTACTAGACAAACTGTGTGTTTGTTCATGTGATGTTCATGTTAATGTTGTTTTGTAGGTACATGTTATGTTAATGTTTTCTTTTTGATAATCTACAATGTTTAATAGCGTTATTATATAAATTAAGAAATTTTCTGCAGTATTTTTGTGAAGTATATAATAATTAGACAGTTTTTGTGACAGGGAGACAAATAAAAGGGTATATTTTTTCGAAAGATACTTTATTACTCTATTAAAAGTAATAATTTACTTAATTAAATAATAAATAAGAAAATAAATAAGACTTAATTATTCAAAACTTGCAAATACACCAAGACAAGTTTAACAATATTCGATCTTAAGTCGTCTTGATGTTATTGCCTTTGCAGCGAATAACTTACAGGCTTTGAGCATTCGCTTGAGCGGTGCCGTAGCCATTGGTGTTGGCAGAGGAGTTCACTACCCTGTAGCCGGCGTACATGCCTTGTGTGTTGGCTGATGATGTAGCAGAGCCCTGACCGGAGGTCTGTGCATTGGCCACAGTGCGGGAACCGGCGTATGGAACGTAGGCGTTCCTCCAGACGCCGTAAGATCCTCCGTTGTTGGCAGAAGACGAAGCCGAACCGTATCCGTTAGTGTTGGCGGTCGATTTTAAACCAGCAGCGCTGATGTCAGCGTTGGCGTTAGCGTTACCGTAACCCAAACCGAGAGTGTTGGCGGAAGACTTGGCGGATCCGAGGCCGGTGTTAGCTTCAGAGTTGGCAGATCCGTGGCCCTGGGTGAGCGCACCAGACTTGGCCAAACCTAATTCTTGGTTGTAGCTGTTGGCAACAGAGTTGACGTTACCAGCACCGATGATGTTGGCGTTCGCGTCGGCGGCACCGAAGCCGTTGGTGTGAGCTGAAGACGCGGCGGTTCCGTGAGCGGCTCCGTTAGAGTGGGCGGTTGACTTGGCGACTCCACCGTTGACTTGGCTGTTAGCTTGGGCCTGATTGATACCAGAGGGAGTGCCGTAGAGGGTTCCGAAGCGCCAAGAAATACCCTTATGGGCTGTTTTGGCGGAAGCTACGGCGTTGTTGATGTCAGCGTTGGAGGAGGCTGATCCGTACCCGTTAGTGTTAGCGGAAGCGACAGCCCTTTCATAGGCGTTGTTGACAGTCGAAGAAGCTGAACCAAAACCTCCGTTGGTCTTTGTCTGAGCACTTGTTAAACCGAGACCGCCTTCAGAACGGGAGTTTGCAGCGCCGAAGCCTTGGGTTTTAGCAGAGGTGATGGAAGAGCCAAAAGCATTTTTCTCAGCGTTCGCGGATGCGGAACCTTGGCCGTAAGTGTTAGCGTTGGAAGAGGTGATACCGTAGTTGCCGACACCGCGAGTTTGAGCAGAGGACTGAGCGGAACCAGAGCCTTCGGTGTTGGCTGAAGTGATCGCTGTTTCAGAAGCGCCGTTGAGAATAGCCGAGGATTCAGCCTTTGTGAGTCCAGCGGGGTACTCGTATCTGATTTGGGCGGGTGTTTCAAAGTTCTGTTCATATGATACAATAGTTGCTGGTTGGGGAATTTCGTAGTAGTATGTGGGGTTGTTTTGGGCTTCTGCGATAGCTTTGGCCATTTCGACTTGAGGTGAGTTAGGACCGTCGTAAACTTCGGCGTTGGCTACGGCTTGTCCTGGGAGGACCTGGGCGGGGATGATTTCTCCGTAGCCAAGGTTCCTGATGTATTGGTGGTCGTCAGCAGTGGCGCTGCTGTACGCCTGGTGGACACCGCCATTGATCGTTGCTGAGCCAACGGCCTTTCCACCGTTGGAATAGGCCCGGCCAATTGAGATGCCGCGTCCATCACGGTATACGAAACCTGGAATGAAATGAGCAGTTTATAGATATTTGAATACGTTTTTATTACACCTTTAATAAGCAGAGGATCTGAATGTATTTGTGTCCTTATATCATGAAAATTTAGTTAATTTCTCATAAGTTGTGTGAAAATTTGTAGAATAATTAAATGTGATCAATATTTTTTTTTATCAAAATAAAATCATAAAAATAAAAAATTTCTTACCGTTTAAAAGGGCGGGGCTACTGTGGCACAGGGCGACACACGCCAAAGCAACGATCAGTTTGGCTGCCATGTTGCAACTGATTATATCATACGATAGCAGTCGAGTGGATGAAGTGAGAGCATTTCTCCGCGTTTATATACAAAGAAAGCGTCCACCACTCCCGCGCACTTTTCGCCTAATCGCCGAACTTCATAGAGAATTAGATCGTAAATTCAGGTAATACGTTACGGTAGATTAATGAGGTTGTTCAATCAAGATTTTAGCGAAACGATTATGACAAGTTGACGTTTAGTTGCAGGACGGGTTCAGGGTGCAACGACCCCATCGATACCCTTGAATTATTGTAATTGCATAGGTTAATAGCGATGACATCGGCTAATCTGTGGATAATGTAATTAAGAACATTTTGTAGGTAGGGTTGTATTATTAAACATCGGTTATAAAGGGATGAACCACTTTTATAATTATTTTATTAAAAAAATGAGTGAGAAGGTAAACTCATTTTTTATAAAATTTATTGAACTTAAACATGAAAAAGTGTTTTTTACTCGTCAAATTAATATAAATTTGATTTTAAGTAATAGTAGAGCTTAAGCTTAAGCTTTTAGCTCTATTCTCTTCAAAACTAATTTCCTGCATTAAATGTTTTATTATTTTTAAATATAATTTATTAATTTAATTAATGAATATTCATCGATGCAATTTGTTATCGTTATCATATTCGTTGATAAAATAAAGAATCATTTATTTAAATAATTCAAAGCTCTAGGTACTTTTTTCTTTTGCTGTTAATTTTACTTCAAAGTATGATATTTAGTTTTATAAAATTAAAATGTGATATTTGTAAACAATTGGTATAAAAAGTTCGTCATGCCGATGCCGCGGCCGGGGCAATAGACGCGGTGCCCACTGTCCAATCTCGCGCCCGTGATCGATTTTTTTCTGTACTTTACAAAAATCTCAAGAAGTATTTTAGTACTTTGTGTGTAATATAATATATCTTGAAATGAAAATTAATTGTGCCTAATATATAAGTGTCTGCTATTATTTAATTAAAAAGAAGACGGTAAATTTAACATAACTTATAAGGATATAATATGCTTTCGCATCATTTTCTATGATTATTTTTAATGTACAAAATTATAACATCTAATTCTGATAGAACTAGGATACTATACGTATTGCGTAGCTGTATCTTCTCTTAATTAAAAATCGGTTTAAAAGTTAAAAGAATAACATAGACCCATATAAGGTCTATTGTGAATATAAATATTGAAGTACCTATAGACTATCTAGTCTATACTATATGTATCTATCTAATCTTATGCTTGTTAGTACTTAGTAGTATGTTTGGTGTTTTTATAACAATTATTAAAACTGTCAATTACTTTAACTTTCTCTGTCACTTATTAAAATATGTTTGTATTTTTTTATCAAGTCCTAATAACTTTTTCTTTCAAGTCCGTTGTTACATTGCGTGGACATGACATTGACATTGCTGTCAAAATATCAACACAGAGTAGGTACCTAAATTAAAATTGAATTAGGTACCTACTCATATTAATTTTTGAACATTAATAGAAATGCTTTTCTTTTAGGTTTTTTATTACTTGGTTCGTAGCGTTTCTAGAGTTAAATAGAAAATACGACATTAATTTTTAAGTATTTTGGTCCCTAAAAAAAGAGATGCGAAAAAAATTATAAATATTAATTATTGCGTATAAAACTATCAATTTAAATCGTAAACAGTTAAATGTTACAGTTAGGTATATTAATAGCCTATCATTCCTTATAAAGATTTATAAGTTCAAGTTCAAAGCTTCGAAGAAAAATATGAAGCTTTCTATCCAGTGAATCTACCTTGCGTAAAAAAATTAACCCACTGAGCCCCGAACGGCCCGATCGGGTCGCGACACAATAGATTTTCTATTGTGTCTGTGATTCCGGGGCCTGATGGAAATCCCACAACATTAATTATAATTTATTTTTATTAGACATGCATTTTCTTGAAACATTGTTCATATTTGCAATTTCCTTAGTTTTCAGTCGGAAACTTTAATATAAGAAGGTACATAACTACTAACAATTTTTCACAAACTTAAGTTTTTTATAAAATGTTCTAGGGTGATGCTAAAACAAGTACCTTCTTACATACTACATCCTAGGTCATAACCTATCCTATCCTATACTACTAATATCTTAATACTATTATATAAAGGCGAAAGTTTGTATGGATGTTTGTTACTCTTTCACGCAAATACCACTGAACCGATTACAATGAAATTTAGCACACATATAGAGGGTAACTTGGAATAACACATAGGATAGGTTTTATCCCGGAAATCTCACGGGAACAGAAACTATGCGGATTTTCCTTTGAAAACGCGGGCGAAGCCGCGGGCGGAAATCTAGTAGGTACTACCTAACTGTTAATTTTATCAATAGAGATCGTAAGATAATGAAGCCCTTTGCATATCTAAATATTACAAGGTCAACAAACAACTTAGTTATAACTAAAAACTTATCTACATTCAAAAATAGCATAAATTAATATTATCGATGCCAAGAATTACATAGTAACAATATCATTCATTTTTTTTTAATTATTAAAATATCATATACAAATCTAATATATATTATAAAGGCGAGAGTTTGTAAGGATGTATCATGTATGGATGTATGGATGTATGGATGTTTGTTACTCTTTCACGTAAAAACTACTGAGCCGATTACAATGAAATTGAGCACACATATAGAGGGTAATTTGGATTAACACATAGGATAGGTTTTATCCCGGAAATCCCACGGGAACGGGAACTATGCGGGTTTTCCTTTGAAAACGCGGGCGAAGCCGCGGGCGGAAATCTAGTAGGTACTACCTAACTGTTAATTTTATCAATAGAGATCGTAAGATAATGAAGCCCTTTGCATACCTAAATATTACAATTTACAAGGTCAACAAACAACTTAGTTATAAGTAAAAACTTATCTACATTCAAAATGGCATAAATTAATATTATCGATGCCAAGAATTACATAGTAACAACATCATTCATTTTTTTTTAATTATTAAAATATCATATACAAATAATTAATACAAGGAAAACTAATTTTAAGTACGTAAATGTAGTCTATATAATTTAACATAAACACTACCAATACTTGTGTAAAAAATCAAGGAAATACAGGAAATATTATTTACTAGCTGTTCCCCGCGGTTTCACCCACATTGATGATATTGTATAGCTTTCCTCCATAAATGGGCTATCTAACATCGAAAGAAATCAAAATAAAAATAAATAATAATCAAATCGGAGCGGTAGTTCCTGAGATTCCGTTCAAACAAACAAACAAACTCTTCAGCTTTATAATATTAAGTATAGATTATTATAGAAGGATATTATTATAAAAAGCTACATTTTGATCAATTTGATAATTTACAGTTAGTGAGGTACCGCTAATAACTATAAGTATTTATAAAAAGTTAAAAGATATAAACTATGCACGTCTAGCCTCGCCTACAAGCTGGAGGTCGCGGCTTTACTCGCAGGTATTAAAAAAATCAATAAGATGATATTATTGTGACATGATTTTAAAAGTGCAACTACTTCGTTTCAATCTGTTACCATAATTTCAAAGGATGTATGTACCTAACTCAATTAATGAATCCAAAAGTTCAACGATTGACAATTTTTTAATCTAACGTGGTAAAAAAAAAAAATGTCATGGATGTGTATGTGTATTATACTGTGGTATTATATTTTATACTAATGCAGTGTAAGTAAACGTTAACTATAAAAATATAAAATAAAGAAAGGAAAGGAAACATGACATAAATTTTTCGTGCAAATTGGCCACCATGAGCTTTACATTGAATTAGATAAATTTATATAGACTACATTTTTTATGAATAATTGCTTCAAGCTGCTTGCATTTGCATATATCTTATTTAAGTAATTTTTGTGCAGCTTTCTTCATTTAAATATTTCATCATTCAGGCAATTAACCTCCTGGGGCCTGCGGTCATATATATATTACTTGTATACGTAGTATATTATTATTAGTCTGTGATATTACATAAACAACAAAAAAATATTTCAACGCCATCTTTTGCGTATATGCGGGAATAATACCTCAAATCGATGTAGTGGTATGTCATCTACTATACTAAACGGTTTTTGGTTTTATAAGTGACAGTGATTTGAAGTATTCTCATTTCGAAGTTGACGGTGGCTGTGCGACGACAAAAACGTGGTCAGTAATCTTACATTTCTAGTGGAACCATTAGTATATTGCAGTATATCTTTGTATATATAATTATAATAGATATTATTTCTGCAACCGCAATAGTTATTTTGTAAGATAAATCTAAAACTTGTGAAAAATATGAATGTTTTCTTTTATGTCATACTGGTAAGACATTTGGTCTCAATTCTTGCCAAATTGGTATTGGTTACAAGGGCCCCATGTATTACCTATATGACATTCTTTAGTTTATGTTACAGATTTTATTATAATTTTCAAGAATTATAAGATACTGAGATCTACCAACACCTAGATAAGTAAAATATTGACCTATATGATGGATCTATGGAGTTTCTTGCCGGTTCTTCTCCATAGATACTGCTTTCCGAATCGGTGGTAAATGTTAGTACTGTTATGACGATTCAAAAATGCTTTTAGAAGAAGTCTTATTGAATAAATAAATGTTTGAGATGAAGATAATGCCCCAAATGATACCGATGAAGCCGCACAAATACCAGAAAATGATTCTTCTTCCATTCGTCCAATGAGTATGAGTCATGTCAGAACAGAATCGTCACTATGTATGTCATCTTCAGTTGTTGGCAGACCATCTCGGGGACGCACATGACGTGGACCAAGCATTAGAGGAGGCTGACCGAGAGGATGGATTAGAAATAAGACCTAGGGGTGGACGTGGCAATATAAATACACCGCCGCGCCGGTACAAAATACTTGAGCTGGTCGTTTCTCACCCTTAAAAATACCTATCTTTGAACACAGGTACAAAAAATAGACACAGAACAATGGATAGAATAATAAATATTTAGATTCAAGTTGAAAAAATATATAATAACTAAAAAAACATGTAGTTTTTCTTCATTTTCATAAACTTATTACACTTGGAACTGGGACCCCCTGTAATATATATATGACATAAGGAAAATCCAAGTTTTCCACGAAAGATTTTTTTTTCCATTTTTTTTAATATCTATAATTGCATTAGAACAGATACAGCTAATTTTTATTAAAAAAGAAAGAAAAAAAATTCCTGGGTCTCAGGAGGTTAAGAACAATTTAAATAAAAAAATTGAGATAAGAAGAAGATGAAGATCGATTTTCAGAACGATTTATTGAAATTCGAATAGGCTATAATTTTTCATTAAAAACATTTATTTATTCAAACAGTCTTCTTAGAAACGTTTTTTTTATTATTGACTACGGGTTCAAATCCTGTACACAGATGACAGATAACAGATACAGATTAGAAAATAAACTTTTTAATTGATCCCTTCAGATTTACCTAATAGATGTACTTTTTTCTTATTTATATCCTCAAGAGCTCTGTTTAATATTTTCGATCAGAAACATTCTCGATACTCTAAATCAATAAAATCTGTGCATACAAAAAATCACATAAAAACGTCCGAAAAGATGTCAAAAAACCAACATCCAATAAATTCTAGTTTAATTAAAACTAATAATGGGATTAAGGACCCCGAAGGTAAATAAAAATTCGATATTATGATCAATTTATTTGAGCATACATATCCTTAAGTGCTCTGTAGAGTAATTATGCAAATGGCATGCGAATTTTTCATCGAATTGACAACGATTAATTACATGCTAGTTTCGGCACAACCTGATTGATGAGTGTAATAGATACCAACTAGATACAGCTAGCGAATTTTAGAATTCCGTAAGCTATTGGTTCACAGCTGTAAGCGCCAGGATTACCTATGTTTTTTTTTCAGGACATTTTTTGGCGCAAGTGTTGCGTGTTGTGTTAGATTTAGATAACTTAATAAACTTTAAATACTTAGTAATTTTTTGACTTCAATGCGTTATTTTGATCAACATTTTACTTGGTTTATTATAAACACCAAGTTATAGTCTGTAAATTTAAAACTTGGGTAGGTACCTAGTGATTTATCTCTAAAACAACACGATCTGTTTAAACAAGTATTTCATCATAAGAAAGCTACATTGATACTGACAAAGGCTATTTCTTTGAAGTGAAGCTTGATAGGCGCGTTGAGGGTAAAATTTCAATTTCGTGTCATGGCACACCTTCATGGAGTAAGTCGACGATTTTAGTACCTATCTTTGAATCTTGCGAAGATTCACTTCAGATACTTGTGCTCAGCATACACGCTCTTTTTTATCTTAGTTCTTTGTCTAAGCCCTAAGGCAATGAAAAATAGGTAACTAATCAACTAATAATAATATGAATATTATAAAAATTTACAAATCAGTATACGGAACACAGTCCGCGCAAGAAAGCTTTGCTTCTACTTTTTACCATTTGAAAGTGACCTGGAAGATTTATTAGGGTTAGTGGAATAAAATATTAATGTTTATAAAAATATATTTATTGAAAAATTTAAGCTACTAATTTTGTTATAAATCACAATTATTGGGTCTCATATTTTTACCTCTGACTACAAAATGGAATCGCGGTAAAGCTGTTCTGACTGAGCATTTACTTTTAAGTATTACCTATCAGATATTATTTTTAAACAAATAAAAAAAAAAACAAAACCAAATAAGGAGAGCACCTATTAGGTAACAATTTTAATTTTTATGTTGGTGACGTTTGTAAGAAATATTTGTTTATTTCTTTCAGACAAATTAATTTTTTTTAGGCATAACGTTGACATAAAAAAAATTACAATTATTATTTAAAATTTCATATACCATAATAATATCTATTTATAAATTGAAATGTGAAAAAATAAAACAAAAAGAATTTGACAGCGGTGGGATTCGAACCCACGCCCTTTCGGACTGGTGCCTAAAACCAGCGCCTTAGACCACTCGGCCACGCTGCCTATAAGTCGACGTGTCGAAATAGCGATACATTTCATAGAGCACACAGAGTAGACAATCATTCTGAGAATAATCTATTTTTTCCCGTGATTTTATGTGTATATTCACAAAGTAAAAAAGAAAAAAAAGATAAAGTTGTAATCTAGTATTCTTATTTATATTGTAAGTAACTAGTAACACTTAGTTACACACACAAAACCCTATTAAGTATACAGTTACAGCATCTACCAATGATAGTAGAAAGGAGTACGCTAAAACCATCTATCCTTTGGGAGCGAGGAAAACCAGGCTAACTAGCCAGAATTGACTTCAACTGTCTCTTTTTCGTTTATCATCTTACTTTAATTTCTAATCGTGTGTGCGTCAGTGTCGTTTACATCTAATGTTGTGTTGATTAAAATTAAACCTACACCACAGAATACATAATAGTAGCTAAACGCTACAGAACGGACACTCTCCGCCTCCCGCCAAAATTAAACACTTACCTCACCCCGAACGAATAGTCTAAAAATGGTCCACATTTTTCTGCAAGGACGATACGCAACGAAGATTGACAACATTAATCAAAGCTGTATGTATTCTGTGCCTACACCTTTTTACTTTTTTGGCTAGGCTACATTGGCTAGGTATTAAGCATGTCATATAGTAAATATTCTTAATTCTCGTTTATCAAAATCGTACGTCAAAATGAGCTTTGATTACCAAAAATGCTGCTTTTAATCATTGAGCTTTTAATACCTAAATTAAATATATATATTTAAATTAAATATAATAAAGTTTTATTAATATGTAAGTACAACAATATTCTGTACCATCATTGTGTACCATTTATATTTTTTTTGTGTCGTTGCCGCACTGCAGCAATCGCTTTAATAAATAGTTATTAGTTAACTGACGTTGGTCACTTATTAAGAAGAAAACTGACTGTATTTAGTAACGCGTAATTTTCTATGCGTTGAATATAACAATATCTAAGTTACCCAGTTAGTTAAATTTATTATTTCTGTATGTAATATGATTAAAATTGTAGAATTACATGAATACAAATAATGCTTGAAAAGAAGAGTTGCTTATTATCTTGAGATTCAATATTTTTTATTTATATTTAATCAATTAAGAAAAATTGTTTTAACTCCATTGTTGACCTTTAAAATACAACTAAACTATCAATCAATTACTTGCATTATTTGTTTTAACTATATAGTTATAGGTTTTTCATGTATTAGGAACGTAAACGAAGAAAAATAAAACAATAAATTCATTATATTGACCTGTATATTTACCTAAGTGTAAAGGAGCGTATTTACAAGGTGGACATCGATATATTTATGTCTACCCTAACCTAGCTTAAACGTAGTTAGTCGATAATAGACAAGATATTAAAAATACATATTATGCGATTGATCTGTCTCGCTCGCACAGAGTTGCAAGGAAGGGGAAAGAGCGAGATAACATGATGTTTGTAAGATACTCCAACATAGTTTTATCGTAAACATTTCTATATATTTTTTACTCTTTATTTGTTATTTAGCAATTTGATTTTGTGTTAGTTTTGATAAACAACACAAATATTGATTTTTTATTTTATATCTTATCGCATAATATGTATTGTTGTTTATTAGTTTGAAATACAGTAAACACTTATTGTATTGAATCAATTAGAATTATTGAACATTAAATATAACTAAACAGCTGCCTTTCAAATTATTAAAATATTAACACAAATTTCAAAATTGATATAAAAAACAAAAGCTTCACATATATTTTAAATGCAAATTCTGTCGATTTAAAATGAGCGTAATTATTAAAAGCCTGTTTTATTACATTAATTTCTTAATTTATAAAGACTTCTACAGCTTATCAATAACTTTTATTTTATGTACGCATATAGATAATAGACAAATCTAAGTATTTAACCACATATGTGAAGCTTCATAGTAAAATTATTAAAAAAAGTAAGTACTTAATATACCATATAGGTTTAGTTCCTGTATGAGAAAGTAACTTCAATTTCAAAGAAAAATATATAAAAAAGTGTAGCATCTCTTTATTTGGTGGTAAATTACAACTATTAAATTACATCATTTAGTAGTTATTAATTAAAAGAATTTACAATTATAATTTACATTACCTTACACTAAGTGAGCCTGTGAGCCATACTATTGATTTTGGGAATGTCGACATAATTGTATTTCAATTTAGCTTAACAACGATAAATCTATTTTAGAACTTCTTAAATAATATCTTTGAATAGTATCCATGCTTATACGTGCTTCGTTTTATATATTAGACATTAACTGTAGTAATAATTTAATCTTATAGTATGAGTTCGATAAATAATGCCCAGCTTAAAATTATTTTAAATAAAAATAAATTAACTGTCCATGTGTTACCATACTGAAATTTTTACAAAAAATATATTAAAACGAAGCCTCTGGCGAGTAAGTTACTAAAGATGGCACAAGTCACATAAAATAATGTAAAAAAGACTGGTTCACACAACCTGTTTGTTAGCAAATAAATTAACCATTATATTACATAAGTGTTATATCAATAATAGAGAAAAATTAATATAAAAAAACCACCCAAGTCATAGCCACGGATAAAAACAATAAGTGCCAAAAACATTAAAGACCAAGTAATTATAATTAGCCCCAAATATCTTATATTATTTAATTTATATAATATTCAAGGCATGGACGTATAAAAAAAGACGGACGGTATATCGCCTAAATATTGAGTGAAGCCTAGTAATGGCGGCGAAACATCCGGATGCGTGTGTGCCATGTTGCCATGGCAACAGCTGTGTTGATGACAATGGCGGCTGTATTTTTTTCTATAAATTTTGCCGTAATAATTTTGTCATTAAAACATAAAAGAAATAACTTGCTTCCCTGTGGAATGTAATCCCTTGTGTTTTGTTATTTAAAATTGTACTGTTGCGACACCATTTAACCACGCAAGACGGCATTTTAAATATTTTTTGTGAAACAGTGACGCAGTTAATCAGTCGGTAGTTCACGACGTAATGGCGGCCGACTAGCTTACTATGGTGAGAGTGTGTGCGTGTTTATTGTCTTTACGCGATCGCTAGCTTACTATGGTGGCTTCACGTTGTTTGTTCGTAATACGGCGTCCGTCTTTTTTTATACGTCCATGATTCAAGGTATAAGATTAGTTCTCTACACACTAAAGGAACATACAAACGATAGAGAAATTTTATGTATCAAATATTACGCAAAACATTATATTATAACAAGCAATTATATCAAAATTGTAAAACATCGATGCACATTGTGCAATTTCATTATAAAGGAATTTATATGAATTTCACACAAGCGCTTTTTTATTGAACTTTTGAAATTGGCGGTAATCGTTCCTCGTAAAACTTTTACATACATAAGACAGTTAATCATAAGATAGTTTTTGAAATTACTATTACATAACCTATAAAGCATATTTTGTTATAAATTAGCTAAATACAGGTTATTTTAGGATTTATATTACATAGAGAAAAACGAGATATGGACGTGACCATAGACTTTAGTCTAGGAAGAAAAAACTACGACACTTGGCAAATGTACAATTAAAAGAAGCGAATGGCACATTCATTTTATACAGACAACATTACAAGATCTCCCATTCAGATTCAAACTTAGTGTTACACTCAAACACTTATATTAATCTCGAACGAAGACATCGAGACGGACATCGCGATATTAAAAGTTTGGTCTTTTATGATATTAAAATTTATGCAAACGCATACCTACATATTTCGTTTAATTAACAACATTTGAGTGTACATTGTTTGTACAGATATGTACAATCAGTACAGATAGTATGTTGAAAATTGTATTCGTTTGAAAACCGACTACAGAACATATCAGCCACAGGATAAATCGGTGCACGTGATTCGGAACGTTTCAGTCGACGCTAAAAATTTAAAAATCAAAATGGCGCGCGGACGGCGGCCATGTTGTTTTATCTGTCATTTAAAAAACGGGTGGCATTTGATGTTCTGTGTCGTCTCACGCATAAAACTCTCTGTTATTGTGACCCTTCCCGTAGGAGGCGGCTGCAGGGCTCCGCTTGGGCTCGTCCAGCGCGTACGAGCCCTCGTCCTTCTTCCTCATGCGATACACTATGAACATTACTACTAGGATCGCGCATAGAAGGCCCACTACTGCTCCACCGATGACGGCTGAAAATTATAAGAAAATATGTTAACTAAATTGTATTTATTGTTAAAATTATTTTTGTAGTGAAACTTCTTTATAGGGGTTGGAGAAAAATTTAATGTAACATTTTTTCGTTACGCGTGACATTTTTCCGTTACGCGCCATCTTTTTCTTATCCCTACCACGCGTGATTCGACGTATTTCTGTAAAGTTGCATATAGTAAATTATTTTTTGAAAAATAAGGTCATAAAGAAGTTTCACTTCCTACGTGTGTACACTAGTACATGCACACATTTTTTTTTGTTATATTAGGTGCATTTTATAATCAGCATTTTTATCTTGATTTTTTTGTAAGGTCTTTGATGTTTTAACGTAATTATTTGATAAGCATCGCAGCGAAACAATAGTGCAATTAATGAAAATTAAATCTTAATTAATTTGATATTTACGTTACTGAGTATGAGAAAAAACAAAATAATTAAACAATGACATTCAGTTAAACATGCATACTAACATAATACTATCAATTCCAAGCTACATGTATGTAGTAAGAATATTTTCGAGGTCAGTAACTCTTACACTTGTTTCAGCTTTCTAGTCTCAGTGTTGTACAAACATTTTTTTTTATTTACAACCAATATCTAAGCTTCTAATGAGCTAATTAGTATAAATCCCTACATAATCTACACAAGATAATATGACTATGGCTAGGAAATCCGGTTTAAATATCATGACTAGGCTACTTTTATAAGAAGACTTATCATAGTATAAATATTCCCTGTATTTCGACATTTGCATGATGAATAATAGAATATTAATAAATAATAATAGAATAATAGAATATTAATAAATAATAATAGAATATTTGACATAATTGATCAACTGCATATGAAAAGATTAAGTAACTGCTATGTCCTCATTTCCTTATGTCCAGTTTATTGAGAACGTTTTATTACGAGTTAGTAGCAGGAGTACGTTTGAGCATAAGCTAAATTCACAAAGATCATCTAAAGACCTTGATCAATCAGACACCAGCAAGTATTCGGAGCTTTGCTATCAGATTTAACCTAAAAATACTTCGCCAAGAATATACAAAATTTTCTTCACCTTGGTGAACTTAGAAAAAATTTAAGGGATTAGAACATACGCACGCTCATTATTAAGTACATACCGCAGTTACAATATTTACCTATAGTACCAAGGAAAATCCATCCTAGATTACAAATTATTTACGATGATTCTTATTCTTGGCGATGTTATCAAAGGAATATTCAAAGTTGGATCCTGCTTGGCTCTGGTCCTGGAACTAGCAGCTAGTACAGATCAAGGTATACCCACCAGCTAATATGCCGGGTTGCGCGAAGAAGCTGGTGGCGCGGTCCTCGTGTGCGGTGTCCATGATGAGCACGCCGCTGTCCGCCGGCCGCGTCTCCGGCTCCAAGTTGGATCCTGCTTGGCTTTGGTCCTGGAACGTTTTATGTTCAAATGTTATATATTTGTGCTCGGTGAACATCAGATTGTTTGGATCGTCCAAACAATCTGATGTTCATGATGTTCATCGCTGCTATTGGAATAAGTTTAGTTACATTGTGTTTCTGTACACTAAAATCTTTGAATTTGATTGGATATAATACAATCCAGAAAAAATGTTTAGTAAGAATGTCAACGCTTTAGATATATTAATCTATATTTTTGCTAAGAATTTATGATCTATAAGCTGAATTAGGTACAAGACTGTTCCGAAGTCATAATATTAAATAATTTGGAAAATCCAAAAGTGCACGCCTCATAATT
>CAJQZN010017604.1:0-13320 GCA_907164685.1 Colias eurytheme | reverse complement strand
AGTTTTTCTTTGTTTAAAAATTATTCTTGCTGCGTAATTGGGATTTTTGTTTTCGTGAACTTGACTTCGACTTGAAGTCTAGTCATTTCTGTAGTCTAATTATTGACCTTTGATAAAGTTATGTTTAAACAAAAAAGTGTAAAAAAGAAAACTTACTCAGATTTTTTAAACATTAAAATTAGGTTAATAATAACCGTATTTTAAACATTATTATTCTGTCAGTATATAAAATGAATTCATGGAATAAGAGAAACAAAATAGATAATATGTAATTCTAGGAATGAATTTATACGTCTATAATACCTTAAAATCATTTTGAATAGCTCAAAGTTTTTCCAGGCCATATCAACGAGACCTGTTTATTCATATTAAACCGCAAATGAATATAACATTTTCCTATCGTAAAAATAATAACATTAACCATCTCAACTCCTCCACTGGGCTTTTCTCAACAGGAAATGAAAGCCAAGACTTGAGAATTTAATTTTCTTAGAGAAACTTTAAATAACTGCGGAACTAATCTGAGGTAGACGTGGTTTTATTATTTTTATATTATGCTTCTTTTGTTGTTTCCAGTATGTGTTGTGTATTTTATCTGAGAGTGTAAAAAGGCACGCGTTTATCTTATGATGGGAAAAAATGCAAAAAGCATGTTTTCCCTGTATTTATCGTCTGCCGCTTGATCAAAACGCCCCCAGGGTATGCAGAGTTTTGGCAGTATTTTCACCGAAAATTAAATTGAAGTGAGAATATGGTGTCAAATTTCATAAATAATGTATAATGGAGACTTGAAAACAATCTAAGGATCTTTCTTTAATATTCAAATATCTTGTTTACTTCAAGGCAATTGGTAAGCGTAGAGTAATGCATTCTGATAGTACCTACTACCCGTCTTTAAGCTCAATCAAATCCATGTTCTCTCGTTTTAATTATGTCGCTAAAATCCGTCTTCTAGATTTTACTATTAACATATTATGCATATGATGAATCATGAACCAATTACGATTTACTTAACTTCCGAACTCGCGGCTCGGTAAACGTAGCGTAGGACGCCCTGCTACACGGTGGAGTGACGACATCCGCAGGGTTGCTGGTCAAAACTGGCGACAACGAGCAAACGACCGGGCTCAGTGGCGTGCCATGACTGAGGCCTATGTCCAGTAGTGGACAAGTGTAGGCTGTAAATGATGATGATGATGATAACTTCCGAACATAAGGTATACCTACTTCAATTTAACACTAAGGGATTGCATTCCTGGTATCCATTTACTTATTCCATACTTCATTGGATAGCCGATCGGAACTTGAGAATCGAGCTGCAGTGAGCAGTCAGTGCTGTCACAATAAACAGCATGAGTGCCCCGCGCGCCGCTCAATTTCCTGCCTCGCCTAACAACTTACGGTCTTCCTTTGTTGGACACAAGTTATGGGAGAGCGTGGTTAATTAATTATGTTATAATTATACTCCTATGTATTCATTTTCATCTCCTATATATATATATTTTTTCACTTTTAATCCGCACTTGGCCAGCGTGGTGGATTAATGAAAGAAAGTGACTTTGATTGATTTGCACATTACAATAATGTTATCATGAACAGGTCCTTAAACGAAATTCAATGTTACATGTTCTTTTATTGATTCTTTACCAAGTCATCGATACATAATAATATTATGATAGTAAATGAAATAAGTTGCAGAATATGAAAATGCATTGCTGCGAATTTATCTTTAGTGTGATTTTTGGGAGTATAATACAACTTTAGACAAGACAACAAGATTACTTTAGCATTTTCTAGATATAAAATTCAAGGCATTATATATAATGCATAAATAAATTAATACCTAGTATTGAATAACTCGCTCTTCCTACCTATAATATTATGTCAGTGTGACCTGCTTATATCAGTGGTCTTCTTCGAATCATGAATAATTTCCATACTGCCAGCAAATCATATAGAAGTCAATATTAGGTGTACAAATTTCAGAGAAGTCATGCTTCATATTATTATAACGTGTGTTCAAAGTGTACCTTATCGATACAAACTAATACATCATTAAATGAAATGAAATGAAATGAAGTCGCTATTGAACACTGACGTCTGAAATCTTGCCTTAAAGACGCTTGCAATTAACCCAACTGCATGGAACTTCCAAAACTCTTCAATCCATCAATTGCAACACATTAGGCCATTTGCAGAGCACTGCACCGCAATTTAACCCATTCAATTCGGTCACCCTTACACTTATGTTGCGTTTGCTCTGTACACTAATGCATCGTAAGCTATGGAAATGTTTGGGATGTTTTAAAGCGCTTAGCACTCGTTTGTAAACAAATTGTTGGATTTTCTGGAACGTTCTGGAAGTTTTGCTTGGAATAGCAGGCTTAGTTATTTAACTATGTATATATAACGTTATGGTAAAGTATTACAATTAGACTGCTTAATTAAACATTCCACACATTCTTTGATGTTCAATCAATGTAATTGTAAATTGACAGGATTTTTCTTGTGATTGAGTTTATTTTTTTTATTTCCAAGCGATTGCTTATGGTCTGCTTACTTTCGACAGAATTATTAAGATTATTTATTCTTATAAGTAGATAATAATTACGACGTTTGTTACATACAGAGAGCATCAGACTTGGAAGAATGAGGACATAAAGTATTTGATACTACATCATAAAGTTTTGCACAACAAATACAACTGAAACTTTAAATCGAATAATAATCTTACAACGCACAAAATAATATAAAGCGAAACGATTACAAATAACTCAAACGCACACCCCTACCAACTAGCTCTATATGTATACCGCAACGCACACACGCAAACATCTTCAGGCTACCGCATTGTGATTCAGGGTTGGCCCCTAAATATGAAATGTGTATTTTGCCTAGTAAATAAGTCATCAAGCACGGCATTGAGGCAGGCGCTAGTGTCGCATTTGCCACGTAACACAATTTGCGTGAGATACGCTCGTACTCAAATATTCAGGGGCCGGCATGTGTCGTGGAAACACACGGGTGAATGTGTGAAATAAAACGTTACGGTTTTTTGGAACATCTAAAAATTATGCTTATTGTTACGTTTTACATAATTATGATTTGTTTTTATATAAAGGACAGTATGGTACAATATCAATTTAAATTTTGTAATCGTGTGTAATCTGAATATTTCCTATACTATATCGAATTTACATACTTATCAGTCTTATAAGCCTTCAGTCTAATAAGTTCATAATATGATTCTGGAAAACTGTAGAGCAGTGAACAAATATTTAGTTCGCCGTACCATGTTGGTCTTTACGATAAAGTTTATCTTTATTTCATACTTGTTTCGTACATTAGCGTGGATACTCATTACAGACTATATTCAAATGAACGTTATTAGGTTATTAACCTACATACACACCTTAAATAAGATTCAGTGTGAACTTTATATAAAGACAACCGTTTCTGTTTAAAATCATACTATTGTTAGTAAAAATTGAAGTATTTCTGAAGTCATGTTATTAAAACTTCACGAACGTTAACCCAACCTTTTCCCGTATGTTTAGTTCATAGCAAATTTCACTAGTTATTTACTACTAGCCAAGTAGAGATATGCAGATTACAAGCCAACGTCGCATTACCTTGAAATATTCTCAAGACACCCATTAATATGTAATTAAAGGGGTCCGTCTTGACCTTACTCTGTGCTACTTATTTATTCATAAACGTAGCGTGTAGTTAGTGTAAGGGTATGTACTATGTAAAAACATGTGAACTGATAATTAGCTTAAAGCCTTATGTTGAATAGGTAGTAATTGTTTAAAAATTTGATGAAACTGAACCTTAAAATCCAAACTTCTCAACTAACTTTACAAAATTTATGACTATATAATTTGAGGTGTTTTCAACATAAAATAAAACATATATAAGTAGTCTACTAGAAATTAAAGACTATTTAATTCATAAAATCTTATATATAAAAATGAATCGCAAAATGTGTTGGTAAGCGCATAACTCGAGAACGGCTGAACCGATTTCGATAATTCTTTTTTTATTATATTCCTTGAAGTACGAGGATGGTTCTTATGTAGAGAAAACGTAAACATGTACCACGGGCGAAGCCGGGGCGGACCGCTAGTTATTACATAAAAATAACACTTGTTTATTGTAATCTACTAGATGCCTATAAAATTAAATACTAATGTTTACCTCTTAATTATCATAGAAATAATCTAATCGACAAGTATTCTGTACGGTAATTTGGAAAGAAAATTTCCAACATGGCAATCCAGTTCAGTATTTCGTCCTTAATCGTCAATAAACAATCACACAAATAAATGTATTTAATAGCCATTAAGAGAACTTTTATCTTATATAAAGTACATAAGTTTGCAAAACAAAGTTAAAAATTTGCATAGGAAAACGTAAGTTCTGTAATAGAGAATGAATCCTTATTAGACCGGGAGATACTGACACAAAATTTCGAGTCATTTGTAGCAGGATGGCGGTTCTACAGGGTTCTTAGTACGCAATGACAAAAAGAAAAACGATGGTGTGAACGCTGGTACCGGCGTCTTAGTCGCGTGGGCGTTAGTCGAACTCGTCGGAAAAATAGCGAAAGTCAAACGATTTGTAACACAAAAATTTTAGAATTTACCGATAGCCCATAAAAAAGAAGTAGGCGGTAGTGTCATGCCATACTTTTCCGGTGTGACTTACAGCCCGCCATACCGACGCGAATGTGTGGATTCAAATAAAACAATTATTCAACCATTTGTACCAGGCTAACTTTTGCACAGGTAACCATCGTCGTGCAGCCATTTACGAAAATCGCCATGCCATACTTTTCGGACGATTCCAAATGGTCGCCATACCGCCGAAAATTTGCAAAAAAATTTTATTTCGCCAAACTTTTTGTACCAGTATTGCATTTGGATTTTTGGAGAGTATTTGATAAAATCTGACCATTATTATATTTGCCATACTTCTAGTAGGGGGAATAAGTGCTGTCATACTTGAAAAATTAATTAAGTATTAATTTATATAAGTGAAGATTTCCAACACCTAGATCCTTGAAATTTTGTATTTATATTCGTTGATCCTCAAACTTATAGGAAAAATAAGTGCCATACTGTTACAAATCGTTTGACTTTCGCTATTTTCCGACGAGTTCGACTAACGCCCACGCGACTAAGCCGCCGGTACCAGCGTTCACACCATCATTTTTCTTTTTGTCATTGCGTACTAAGAACCCTGTAGAACCGCCATCCTGTTACAAATGACTCGAAATTTTGTGTCAGTATCTCCCGGTCTATATTTGCCAGGTTTCATACACAACTTTTTGCTATTCCGAGCCCGTACGGAAACATAATTATCATCAGTTTGTTTGTTAAATAAAAAGGACTTTCTAGATTTTTCTTTTCCTTTCTCGACGCGTGTTAAATGTTATTACTTATTTAGATATAAAATCTAAATAAGTAATAACATTATGCTTTTATGAGTATTTATGGTGCATTAAATTTTAATACAGTAAAAGTTCTTTATTCGCGGGCAATACGTTCCGTAAATGTGCCGCGAATAGAGAAACCGTGAATATGGAATGGTAATTTGTATGGGGTTATAGGGGATACGTTCCTAGGTGACGAAATAAGGAAGCAAAATACATAAAGAAATAAGTTTTATTGAAATTTTTGACCGTACATATTTATTAATTACCATTTAATTAGGTAGTATGTTCAGGTTTAGGCAATGGCTTAGCACTTTTTACTCGTTTTTTAGTCGACATTATAAATTCGTAGTTGTAGTTCAGGCGTTTTCTAAGGATAACAATTGATTTTTATTTAGGTAAATACATATATGTATGTACCGATGTACCGATTGGATCCGCGAATAAAGAATTTTGGGCCGCGAATATTGAAATTAGGTCGCATTTTTTCCACCCGCGAATAGTGAAACCGCGAATGAAGGAAGCGCGAATAAGGAACTTTGACTGTATTGACAAAGTATCATATAAAGAACATCAGAATTATTATAGTAATTCTATAATAATAGTGACGAATATGAGTATATTCATTGTCATATTCATATTAATTAAAAGTAAATTAATAACTACCGAACAAAGGCATAAATGAAGTATCCCAGATGAAATTAATCATAAAATATTTTCAGTAGTCTCAATATTTTTGTGCTTTTGCAATATATTCGAAATGGGCTCAAGTTAATAATGGTTTTATATTGAAAATTTTATGTTATTATTATGTGTTTCATATATTATTATTATCTGTGTGATAAAGTGCACCTGGCTTGAATTCTATATTACCAATATATTACATAACAATTCGTAAGTGATATATAAAAGGTTAATTGAATTTATTTATTTATTTATTTACACATAGAACTAACTATCATTACAGGTTAACCTAATTCGACAGAGTTCTTTTATAAATTACGAAAAACAAACATATCTCATAAAAATATAAAAATAAACACGTTGTAACACAATAATAGCCTATTAAGCCTCAATAATTCATAAACTTAACATTTTTGCTGATAGCATAATATATTTAGTAGTACCTTTGAAAATATTTCCTTCATTAGTTTAATAATATTTTACAGCCTTTATTACTTTCGTAATTCCGAAATAAAGTTTTCAAACAAAACAAAGACAAGATTTTCTGTATTTAAAAAAAACCTTAGTGAATGCTTGTGGGCTTGTGGCATAAACGTTTTGAGTTTTGTCCTATATTGTACGTGTACATGTGAACGTATATTATGTTACGTGTTATATTTTAAAAACTACAATACAAGCAACTTCGTGGGTAAAGTCAGGATGAGCATTTACTACGGGCTCCTTCCCCGTGGGTATCTTAATACCCACGGGGAAGGAGGTAAGGTAAGATTTCCCCACTTAAAAAAAAGGATGAGCATTTACCTAATTATGTTTAAGCTAACAAGTAAAAGGTGTATAATAATACGGATAAGAATAATTTGTAAACAATTTAAACACAAATGATTAGATGTATTAATTATCCACCTACTTATTAATACAATCTATAATTACATGTAATACGAACGACGATAAATCCTATAATTAACGTCAATTAACTAAAATTAATTACGACTTACGATATTACGGAAATAACTAATCCACGCTATATCGAATACTTTGAACTATTTTGAATTTATGCTGTCCTGGTATTCGGCAATGAGCGACTAATGCGTATCGATACATATTTACTTGAAGATGTATTTTGTAATATCGCCATTATAGACTATAATAAACAACTAATAAATCAAATGTAACTAATTTCAATATATTTATGTCTTAGATTTGTGTTTAGTAGATAAAAGTGTGCTCATAGTTATATATTTATTCATTTGAAACATTAATTGCATTTTGTAAAAATATCATAAGTGAAATTGTATTTTAAATGTACACTATATTGTCAATATTAAGGAAGTGTTGGCTAAACCATTAGAAGATAACAAAAGTATTATAAATCTCCAATAAGTTTTAAATCCAATCACCTAAAATCGACTTTGTTTTTATAGACTATAGGCGTATGTTGAAAAATTTATGGGTCATTTGAACCACCAGGTGACCTATCTAGAACGATATAAGACCATAAAATAATAAGATTCGGCACTATACCGTCACTTGTAAGCTGTCCACCTGAGTGCAGATGAGAATTCGAAAGTACAGTTAGAGATTTTTCCCCTTGTCTCCATTATTTTTGTACGGCGTTGCGGAATTTAAAAGCAGTATTGAAATAGTATGACACAGATGCCGTAAATAAATTTTTCAACGTGGGCCTGTAGTCTATTAGTATCCATTTCTGATTTTAAGCAGACGTTTCCGGATCGAGTGGTAGATAATATCTATACCATAAACAAATTAAATCAATAAAGATTATTAACACTTCGATGCAAATCAATAAACAGGTACAAAACCACTTTGTTTACGTTTTTCAGTTTCCCAAAGTTTGTTCACTGAAAATTTCATTAGTACTTTAGAAAGACCTTCGAGAATGGCTCTCAATTATTCATAAAGTTTTCCACTTTGTTTGAACACAGTTTAGATTAGCCGCGAGTTAACCATACGTCACTTCAAGGAATATATTTTTCAATTACAAGCTACATAAAATATGATTTTGAATATATTGTACAATGTACGTAAGTATTTTTTCAATCATAAGCTTTTTTTAATGTTACTTTTAACAGTTAATTGACAAAGTAATGTACGTATAAGGTGAAAATTAAAGAAAATCTATACTAATTTTAAAGTTTAAAATTTGCTTGATCGCACTAATTTATTAACTAGGTACTGGCCCGATCTGATATTATTTTAGTGTTAGATATTAAGGAGGAAGCCTATGGCTATATATCATTACACTGAGACCAATAGGAGCAATGCGGGTAAATCCGGGAGACAGAGCTAGTAATTAATAAATAAGAGCGTCCTAAACTAACAAGGAAAAAACAAAAAAAAAATAAGTTCCGTTCTTTCTGGGAAAAGTTGATTTAAAATAAATAAATTCGTAGATATAATATATCATTTAATGTAGTTAATTAGGTATACCCATTGGTATACCATTTAAATTATAAGTTAGGTTAAATTGAAGATTTAAAATAACTTTTTTAAATGATCCTTCTGTTTCATTTTCAAAGAAATTAAAATTTTATCTCCGTCTAAAAAACGAAATTTGTCTTCGTTTCAGTTTCAGATAAAGATAGTTTCTCTAATCAGATTTTCAAATCTAAAACTCGTCACCTGTCGCTACGTAACTTCTTAGATTTCCATAATATGACGTCACAGCTTCTAGAATCTTTAGCCACAGATAATATAATGCTATCTTCAGCTGTGTTTCAGTTTAGATTCCGAAGTTACATAATATGACACACTGTTGTTCTACGTATATTTTATTACATATCAAAATATGCAGTACAAAAAATTACACTACACCATAATAATACTAAAGAACAGTCTCGAGAAAAAATTGGACGACCGTTTATTATATTGTCATAATATAAAATGCGTACTTGTTTATGTGCCCATTGAAAATATAAAATACTAGCGGTCCGCCCCGGCTTCGCCCGTGGTGCATGTTTACGTTTTCTCTACATAAAAACCATCCTCGTACTTCAAGGAATATAATAAAAAAAGAATTATCGAAATCGGTTCAGCCGTTCTCGAGTTATGCGCTTACCAACACATTTTTCGATTCATTTTTATATATAAAGATAAGCTCTTTCAAAACACTTGAAAATTTAAATCAATACACAAATAGTTTTGGGAATGTAGTAATTATGTTAGCCTAAACAAATAATAAACTTCGTGTACCCAAATGAATAATTTACAACAGCAAACCTTTCCCTAAATAAACGTTCAGTTTTCCAATATTGAGAAATATTTAATAGTCAATCAATAACACTTGCGATAAATAGGAGTTTGGTTGTTAATTATTTAATCGTGTGAAGTTATATTTTGCCTTTAAACTTACATAATAATATAATCAATTCAATATAGAATTGATTCCTTGTTTTAATCATCATCAAGATCATTTATCAATATTTATGAGAGAATTATATTTATTTATTTATATGATTTTCCAACAAAGGATACAGTCTATTTTACATATCTTACAATTAAATACAATATGGTCTACTGCACCTTCAATAACAGGAAAATACAACATTACATTAAGTTAAATTCATTAAGTGAATTTACTGAAAATAAAATATAATTTTAAACTAATTTTTATAAAATAATAATTTTAAATTTTAATATAATAATATTTTGAACGTCAAAGTGCTTAAATATTTTATTCTAATTAAATTCATTATAATTCATTCAAACTTTATACATAAAATACATTTAATAAGAAGATAATAGAAAATATTTTTATCGCTCATTACAGATTTTGAGGATTAACGATTTAAATTTCGTTAATGATTGACTGAAGATGTCTATGTCTCCTATATTTCTATATTCCTATATTACCTGACCTTATGCGGTAGTTAAGGATGCGCTGATAAAATGTCTAATGGCGGCTGTACACGGGTAGAGTAAACGGTAGAGTGAACTAGCATACTACTCTACCAGTTCTCAGTACTCTAACATTTTTAAGTAGAGTAACTGTCATACTGCCACGGTGCTAGTCACTCTAATCTACTTAATTTTAGTTCTCTACTCTACCAATGGTCTACATTAGTATAGTAAGTAGGATAGTTAGTACTCTACCGCTCTACTCTACCGTTTACTCTACCCGTGTACAGGGGCCATAATGTATAATATACTTCTATTTTTTGTTGATAATTATGAAGTTTTCCTATCTGTTGTACACCCTCACTAATTAAAATTATGGTACGGTCGTAAATGTTAAAAATATGTATGACGATTCGAAAGTGCTTCTAAAAGAAGTCTAATTGAATAAATAAATGTTTGAGTTTGACTTTGAGTTTAAAGCAATTGTTGGTGTGGTCTGCTCATACATATAGAAAAAAATAATTGAAATTTTAGACTCGTCTATGTCCGAAGTCCGAACCGACAACTTTTTATTTAAGTCCGACGTTTTAACCACTGAGCTGTCTAGATATATATTTAATACGAATTCATAGATCCGTAATATCCATTTATATAATGAAGCCATTCTGTCAATGACAGGACGGTTGTGTCGAAGCATCTATCTGGAGTTCACGCTTCAATGACTTACTTACTGAATAAGAAACATAATGTGTAAGATTATTATATTGGCGAAGAAACTTAGATTAATTAGATTTTTGCGTGAACTTGATTTGACAAAAGAGTCAATTTGTTTAATAAAAAAAAAAGACGTGTGGCACTCGGGGACTGCCGCGGTAAAGCTATTGCATGCTATGCCTTCAAGCCACACCTCCGCGCCCGTCGGAGTGGAGTGCGTGAGGTTTTTCGTTACGCAATTTCTGGATTCGGTCCCCGCGCTCAAGGCCCGCGATAGAAGCTATGCAATAGCTTAAAAAAAATAGTTATTGCAATCAATATAAGCTATAAGCTATTGAAGGCCCCATCAATTGGTTTTAAAGTTCCATCTTAGCCTCACTAAAGAGAAGAATATATTTTGAAAACTGTATTTTATATTAATTTTGAACTTGTTCCTAACAATACCAGGAAATAGGTTTAAATCTTATTTAAACTAGATTTTTAAGGTACCTACTATTTTTTCAGAGAAAAAGTAGGTATCTAATAACATGGAAAATACGCTGTGAATACACAATACCATACAATAAAGTATTAAAATAATTAAACGTCTGCATACTCCATAGAACTTTTTGATCCTGGATGGGAAAATAAACTATCCATATTAATATTATAAATGCGAAAGTAACTCTGTCTGTCTGTCTGTTACTCAATCACGCCTAAACTACTGAACCAATTTGCACGAAATTTGGTATGGAGATATTTTGATACCCGAGAAAGGACATAGGATAGGTTTTATCCCGGAAATCCCACGGGAACGGGAACTATGCGGGTTTTTCTTTGACTGCGCGGGCGATGCCGCGGGTGGAAAGCTAGTACCTTATATAAAGGAAGCTAAACTATACCAAATCAAAACCTCAGAACTTCCAATACAACATGAAAAAGTTCCATAATTTAATTTGTAGTAAATTCAATAGAGTTATAAGTACAATGGAACGGGGGTCAAACGAGAATCAACTTATTTAATTTGGCACGGGACAAGCAGGGAAGTTTCAGTTACGGAATATTAAAAATTTTCGCTGCTTCATTATCGCTGACTTCGTTGGACTTAACAGAAGAGAAAAATGAGGTAAGTTACATTGGGATTGGTGTTTATTTATTTATATATTATTTTGTAGATAGTAAAAATTCAAATTGAGAAATATTACAGATGGACATGACTATTAATACCCAATGGACTGTTAATACCGTTGCATTACTGAGCTTAATATTTTGAAATACTTGCACATGACTTTGAAATACAATTTACGAATATCTATTTTCAAATTCATGCATTGAGCTTGTATTACCACTTTATTTCAAAATCATGGCTATTTAAACTTTATTACTCAACAATAATTTATTATCTACTCTTCTAATAACGTTACCTATTAATAAAGAATAGTTCTTATAAGGAATTATATAAAAACGCCAAAAGAATTGGACTCGTAACATAAACGAAATATTGTCACTTACAACATTCCGCCTTGTAAGTCTCCCAGCTGTTAATTAAAGTCTTGGACCAATGAATTTTGTACGACAAAACTTTATTCGAATTGTATTTAGTGAGATAATTTCTGTTTTTCGGAAAATGATTTTTCTCCGTTGGGAATAACAAAAGTCAAAGACATTAAAGGAAGTTTTGCTTACGGAAAATTAATTGTCATGATGATAGAATATCCGGTTTCTCTACCTTTTTTAATGTCTATATTATGTAAAGAAAATTAAATTTTATTTGGGCTATGAAAAGTGTGTAATATAGCTTTCAAACTCAAACTCAAACATATTCAATTAGACTTCTTATAGAAGCACTTTTGCAAATTTTGTTAAAATACACGCACAAAGTGAATATATATTGAAGTTTTTACGAATCTATCGATTTGTGTTTGATATTTTCAGTACCTCTTTATCCTAGAGATTCTAATCATTTCCATTTCAACCATCACCGGTAAAATTATGGTAAAAAATTTAACAAAACACAGAAACATGCTACTATTTTACATCGATCATCAGAGTGTGGTACTTTCTGCAGTGCGTGCTGGGCAATTCATGATTAAATTTTTAGGCTGCATGATGGTTGAATGCTACATAAAATATTTATTAATAACTAGCGGTCCGCCCCGGCTTCGCCCGTGGTTCATAATATTTACGTTTTCTCTACATAAGAACCATCCTCGTACTTCAAGGAATATAATAAAAAAAGAATTATCGAAATCGGTTCAGCCGTTCTCGAGTTATGCGCTTACCAACACATTTTGCGATTCAATATAAGATACTTTATTATTGTCCAAAACAATGTAAGGTAATCTAGTACAAACTTATAATCTACAAATATTTTGCACAATAGGCGGCCTTATTGCCAGGCAACCTGGTAGACATTGCTATTTCTGTGTAGTGCAAATATCTTCTTCGGTGGTATACGGTAAAACTATATGTTATGACGATTCAAAAGTGCTTCTTATAGAAAACGTCTGAGCCTGCGTGTTTGTAATCTAACCTTGTGTAGAAGACAAGACACATATGTTAGTGACCATATGTCTATTAACACCTACACAGAACCATCTGTATTCTGTATAGTACCATAGTACCATAGTATTAGTACCAACTAATGTTCA
>CAJQZN010017603.1:0-22741 GCA_907164685.1 Colias eurytheme | reverse complement strand
TTCCACGTAAGTAGTTACGGCTTCTAGTGTTGTTTCAGGTTGCAATCTCCAAACATGTATGTGTGTCTTCTCGCTATGTAGCGTATTTTATCTAGACTCTACCATCTCTATCAAATGAATGAACAAAAATAACATTAGAAAAGTTCATGCCTTGTACCACACTAAGTTAACAGTCATTATAACGGGCTGAATCGGCGATATTAATTTTTACTACCGCCATAAATTCCTACTGATTCCCTATCACCCTCACCTGAACAAAAGGTAATAGAACTAAATTTATTGTACCTATTTACATTAGTATTCTGACGAATCGTGATATTCTAGAATTTTCGTTATGTGTTTTGGTTTGTAATTTTTGTACTTTTTCATTGGCATTTTATATTTTAGCATTGCTTTTTTTAAAGTTGTGTACTTTTTTCTAGTTTCTTGTGTTTTGTTTGGCGTAAAATATGCTACGATGTAACATCAGCATCCATGATTACATTTTAAAGTATTCGAAATGTTTAAAAAATGTTAATAATACAGGCGCTTTCTAAAAAAAGTGAAGTCCCATGTCCCCAAGTGGGGTAAGGGGCAGATGCATTATGCATCTGTTTCACTGATTGATTTTCTTTAGGGACAAGTAGGTGATCAGCCTTCTGTGTCCTACCTGACCAAGACATTTTTTTTTCTTCGTCTCCACCGGGACCCAGGACCCCTCGGTGCTACGCTCACGCGTCAACCACTGTACCAAGGAGGCGGTCAAGGGAGATAATATTTATATAACGTTTAATTAAAATTATTAATTATTATTTATTTAAAATCGGTGCTGTGACGTTTTTACGTCACAGATGTTCACCGAGTGATTTCCCCTTTTAATGGCATCATGCTTCACAGACTACACACTTCAATGTGTATTTTTAATACCATATAAGTATTGTATAAATTGTTTTCATTATGTACTTGTGAGGCTATGTGCCATTAAATAAACGTTTTCTTTCTTTCTTTATTTCTAATTCTTTAGGTAGTTTATTGAATACATAAGTATGAGACCCAGAACTTTTCTATACGATTAAATTAGAAATATTTACACCAATAATTTCGATACAATATTATTGGCTACATTATTTTCGATTTTGTAGCATGTAAAGTTAATTTAATCATACCCCAGTTGACGAGGCGAAAATATAACTTCCAATAACAAAATAAGGAAACAGCGCATCCGGGAAAAGTCACTTCCGTATAAAGGACAGGACTTTGTAAAGTTCTCAGACTTCAAGTTTCGTGCAACATAAATAAAATTCGAATAAAACGCTTTTGTCTACAGTTTTTGGTAGTTTTGTAACGTTCTAGTGATAGACAACCCTAACTTGAAAACATTATAAATGCGAAAGAAACTCTCTCTGTCTCTTCTTACCTTCTTAACCACTGAACAGATTTAGATTAAATTCGGTACAGAGATAGCTGAGAAAGGACATATAGGATAGAAGAAAGTTTTAGGATATTCCACGGCCCGGGAACTATGTGGGGATTTTTTTGACTAGGTACGCGAGTGAAGCCGTGAAGCGCAGTGTTTATTAAAGTTAGTTACGCAGTGTGTTTATAGTTAACTTTGTTCTAAATATAGTTTCCATTTTGTTTGTGGTGGTTATTTTCAGGGTTGAATTCTCGTCTCCTGTGTAATAGATATTATGATACTAATAATATGATAATATTTCTTATAAATGTACAGACCCTTTCAAGACAAAATAACTGTATTCATTTTGATGAAATATGGTATGCCAATATAAGGGCATGTAATTTTATTTACTCTGGACTCCAATAACGAAGCAAAGTCAAATTACGTAATAAGGTATCATGTACAAAACAAAGTACATACATATGCTGCCTTAAAAATGTATACATACATACATAAGAGTTATACAAGCCTACAATTTTGCACAATTTAAAGATCTCAAGTTGTTCTAACAAAGAGAATTTCATCTGCAAGATAAGAAAATTATTTACCCATTTATTTCCAGTTTCAACCGGTTTGAGGCACTTAAGTTAATTTTAGGCATCCATTTTAATCGCTAAGCAATCCTCTTTGAATTTATTCAAGGGTTATATCCCTTAGAATTATATTTTGAGTGAGGATATTTAAAATTTTCATCGTCGTATAAGATAAAGAATATTTTGAATGAACACGAAATGACATCAACTACTGGGGAAATGGAGATTAAAATAGGTTTTTTTTTAATATTATAACTAGCTGTCCTGGCAAACGCTGTGCTGAATCACTTAGATTTTGACCGTTAAAAATAGAGTTTGACCGATTTTCAGATCTACCCAATAGGCACACAAAATTTCATGAGAATCGGTACAACCGTTCCGAAGGAGTATAGTAACTAACATTTTGACACAAGAATTTTATTTATATTATATAGAGCTTTTATAAAAGTAAGATCTTGGCTTTCCTTTCATAAACGATACTTCTTATCTCTCTCATCATCATTGTCATCCTATTTTGAACCCACTGCAAGGACACAGGGTGCAGACTGCAGGCATCTTAAAACACCGACATGTCACGGTACAATTACCTACATCACACGATGCTCATTCTAACCCCACTATGTCAAATTATTTTAGTATGAACAGGCGTAGAGCATTCTTTCGTTGTTCTTATTGAGTTCAAAAAAATTCTATGCAATATTCTAATACTGAACAACACTGAATTTGAGTTTTGATTTGCATTAAAAGGTCACGAAATAATGCTCTTGCACTAGCTCTAGTTGTATGTTCGTTTGATCTCATATCTTAAGTTGTATCTGCACCGTTAAACAATTATAAAACAAAGTTCCTTTCAACATGAATAAAACAAATTCAATACATCGGTATTCATATTCGAGTTTTATTCGTTGTGAAATTTCGCTTCAAGCGATAGTCGGGGACTTATAAAATATCTTTTGATCGTTGACAAGTGTGCGTTTGTATGGAAAATTCCGTATCGGACTGGAATAAGTTGGAATTCGGAATCAGATGGTAAAAGTGCATGATCTGGAATGTTCGAGAAATTTATTCAGCGTACTTTTATGTTGGAACATTATTTTGTACATTTTTAGGGTAGATGTATTTTATGTAATGTTTTTTGTATGTAGAAATGTGTAGATTATATAGAAGTGTTAGTTCTTATCCCATTCATAAAATAAATTTTAATTATAACTAGATGATTTGCATAAAGCTGTCGCTTAACTTAAAAACATTTGAAAAAATAACTAATGCTACCTTCTAATTAAAAAATTGTTGCTCATAATATCTAATCATAGGCAATAAATGTAGTCATTAAAACTCTTACTTTTCCTAAATATAATTATTATAATGGTAAAATATTGTGCCATAATTGTTTTTTTAACTAAGCATAGAGAGTAGTTAGAACTTTTATCACACTCGGTAGGTACAATAGTTTTAAAGGACATACTGTAATGATAAGCTGTTAATTTTGTAAAATTATGTTACAGGCTACAGCCACAGGCAAACTACCTTTATGTTAAATCTCATCCAAATCGGTTCAGTGGTTGATGCGTGAAGATTAACCGGAACAAACAGACAAGCAACAGGCAATTTTTGCTTAAATTATGTTTGCTTACAGGTATAATATGTATGCAGTAATACCTATGCTTCATCATAATTATTTGGGTATAGGTAGGAAGGTACTTTCTTCAAATTTATTCAATTGTTTTGATGTCTTGGCTTATAAAAATAAAACACAAAAATTATTTTGTATAAAATATATTTATCTCAACGTTTTAATTGATAATTTCAACACAATTGTTTTCACAACAATTTCGCTTACTGATAAACAGGATATATTATAACATAAAATAAACATTTTTTTAAATTAATAAAAATAAATAAATAATAGGTTAATTATAGGATAGCTTGTTACAATAATACATCATGATTGTATGAAATAGGCTTAAATATGTTTTTTCAGTTATATTAGAACTGAAAATTTAATAAAATCCACTCATATTACCACGACGTTTAAATATACAATAAGAAAAATATAAACATAATGTAGAAAACTATTTTAAATCAACTTAAGTAGGTATTGTAACAATGTATAGGTTACATAATAAAATTGTGCGTAAGAGTACATTATTAAGATTGAAAATCTGATAACAAATCCATTTACCTTTTCAGAAACCATCTCTAGTTATTTATGCTATTGTCAGTTTACAAATTATTTTAATTATAACATAAAATTATCGACAAACAAATATCGAATCTATAGAGGGAATATTAAAAACGTACATAAGTATACATTAAAAAAAATTGCTTCAAAATTAATTTAAATGAATACATAGTACATTCCATATTACATTTTTATAATAACATAATTACCATAACACACAGATACTCAATAATAATTTTAATTAAAAGACAAAAACATTAAACCTCCTCGAGGAATATCATTTCAAATTTAATACGCAGCAAAAAATCCCAGGGAATGTCATAAAAATATTGAAATATGCCGAGATTCTCTTAGAAATTGCGGACTTATTGAATTCCACAATAACTGAATGAATTTCTCCGAAGTTTTTCTCAACGAAATGAGAAATAAAATGAATAACTTTGATCTACTTCGGAACAATAATTCGGTAGCCCTGGTGCTGAATAATACATTGAAAGAACCGAAAACAAAATGTTATTTTGACGCAGTTTGCGAATTTTAAACTAGTAAGAACGAGGGATCAAGGTAGGTATGTATAAAGGAATTTAATTGTTTATTTATTCGCAAAACAATTGGTATCCTATTTTTACTATATTATTTGATATTTTCGTCGCAATTATTCATAATAAGATAAATACATTGCAAAAAGGGCAAAAATACTTAATCAAAGCTAGACAATTAATAGCAAAATATTAGGAAAGTTACAATTTAAACAGAAAATAATTAATATACTTTATATACTGAACAGAACACAATATCATGTTTTACTATTCATTTGTATCTATCTTTCGCCTTTACAATAAGCGATAGCATGCAGTTAAATTCAACCTTAAATTAAACACAAATATCTGTCTAGTAATTCTCCTGTGACTGAGTGACAAACATACAAAAAATTGAACGTTCAGAACCGCTTCTTATATGTAGGATTTTACGACTAATAATATTTACATTTTAATATTATCGTAGCCAGTTAATTTTAAAACTTTTGCGTAATATGTACCTACTCCCATTAATAATAAAATTTTAAAAGCACTTACATTTTTTATACTACAATATAAAATAAAGCATAATAATATAGTGAACGAAAAATGCGTGCAAAAAGAAGAGAGATTTTAAGCTATTGCATAGCTTGTATCGCGGGCCTTGAGCGCGGGGACCGAATCGAGAAATTCCGTAACGAAAAAACCTCACGCTCCCCACTCCGACGGACACGGAGGTGTGGCTTGAAGGCATGCTATGCTTTACCGCGGCAGTCCCCGAGTGCCACACGTCTTTTTTTTTAATCATACCAGCTGAAGTTTTTCAAATAACCGATAGGTATAATGAATTTTTCTCCAGTGAAAAACATATTTTAGTTGCCTATATTGTGTTCTTTATTGTTGTTAATAATGATCTTCGTAATCACATACTGGCTACTGTAGGTAATAATATTTTTGATAATTACTGGCTACGACATTATTTAATACTATATTAGTAACAATTTTCTCGTAAATAGTGCGATTGAGTATTTTAATATTATTTATAAATGAGAATGTAACTGTTTTAAACAAACTAGTAAAGCTAAACAACTGAACCTACTATCCATACATGATACTTTAATATTTTTAACTTATATAAAAGAGATGGTAGGGGTTACAATTTTGTTTACTTAGGCATTTGTAACAAAAAATATAGTACATGAAATTACAAACGATGAACGAAAACGTCGTGAGGAAAGCGACATGTCGAAGAATCAAAAGTTCGACGACATGATTGTGTCATCCACCAACCCGCAATTGGCCAGCGTGGTCGATTATGGCCCGTGGAGGCCCGTGTCGCAGCAGTGGAAACGCATATGGGTTGATGATAAAAGAAAATAGAAAAAAAAATCATCAAAGATTTAATTATTATTCCTATATAAAATAAAATACAACAGACATTGTATTTAAATGAAACTACAATAAACATAATAAGGTTCTGAACTAATCTAAGAACAATATAGAATAAGGAGCACAGTCACGTTATTGTTTATCCAAGTTAATATGTTCATTATAAAATTTATACTGCGATTTTGCATTCTTTAGCAGCTTTAAAATATCATGCACAGATAGTAGGTTTTTTTTCTAAATATGACATTTTAAATGAGCCACGTAACTTTAAATAATTTTACTACGCATAATAAATAAAAAAGTGCTATCAATATGATTGTAATCAGTCGGCAGTATTGGTCTTATTAAAAATCAAATGAGCATTATCAATTTCAACAGATTTATACCACCAGAATTATCAACTATCAGGATGCTTCGACAGAGATGCCAGCTAGACTATAATATGATACCACGAACTTCAAGAATGGTATAAGAGAAGGAAATAGAAAGGACCTTTTATAAAACAAACGATGAACTAAGGAAAAACCGTTTGCAATATGGTGAGTCCAGATTGTTGGAAAGCTTAAAATAACGTGCCAATAGCATTGAATACAAAGAAAAGAAGCATACAAAGAGAAAAGTATTGATGTGTTAATATATCCAGTCTCTAGTCTAGCTCACATTTCTGATAGAATGGCACCCGTAATACTTACTTAGATCACCAATCAATATGGCTACTATCACCGTTTACTAACCTATGATCTTCAAGCATCCTTCAATATCAGGGTAACTAGAGGGTATATACACTAATTACAACAAGGTTTGAGTGCCAGATCTAAACATTAATATTATATATGCAGATTTAATGAACTTCTAATCACATAAACAACTATAGGGTCACAAAACAATCTCTGGAACCAATGAATCGCATGATCTAAACACAAACATACAAACAATTCATACAGGGTAACACAGAAAATACGAAACTTTGTACAAATCTAAGAACCTCGTAACGCGATGTAAAGTTAATTCAATAATCAACAAACGATTCCGGCACTCAATATAGTGTCTGTCAATGTAAACTCCAGTCCAAGGGAAGATCCCTAGACGCTGAGCGAGAATGGAGCGTGGGCGGCGCGTGCGCACCGCGGGCCGCGTGTCAGTAATCCAGGGACTCTTCATCTGGGGACCGCTTGCGGCAGCACAACCTCCACGCAGCTCCCAACGCACATACACATATAGCTATAGCCAGCCCTGCTCCTAAAGCAGGCGCCAGCCAATCACCACTACCATTCATTCGCGCTCCCGTACACAACTCTGGAGCTTCATCGTGCAACTTTCCCAACTGTAGACCACTTAACGCATCCAAGTAACCAAGTCTACGCAAACTGTCCTCTGAATACGCTTCCCTTGCTCGTTTTTCTTCGGCCGTCCAGAATCTTCTCTCCCCGCCGGTTATATTTGGACAATTGACAACCCCATTACATATTAAACTAGCTGGGATGCATAGCGCTTCTTCTCCAGGACATATGAAATCGCAATTGTGCCCTTCAGGGCTACCCAAACCACTGTCGGTCAAACGTGACGTCATTAACGTACCGTCAGAGTTTTTGGGTAAGTGGTATAACCCTGTCCAAGCAATTTTGAATGCTGCTCGCGCTGGCGACGCACTCCCAATGAAAACTATCCTTATAGACCTCGTTTTTTCTTTTTCAATTATTAATGGATCATCCAAAGATTCAAATCCGAGTTCGCCAGCTGATAGAATAGGCAGTTCCCGAGCAAATGATACATTTTCACCACACACTGATAAATATGGTTCTATACGACCTGGTAGATAAATTTGAATGTTACCATCATCACAGTGTCGCGACGCAAATTTGATGCTATCAAAATGCAGCCAGATATCTCTCTTCTCCTCTATTTCAAGGTCCCATATACATTGTATTCTCTTAGGTGGTTCTGTGTATCCCAGTGCTTCTAAATGCGGATATACTATTTCCCCATCAGACGCAGCGGCTAAAACTGCTGGTCCACATAGCGGTCCATGCACGAATTCGTATCTAGCTTCAAAGAGAGGTGAAGGATTTTTAAAGTACGACGCCGCAGCATGAGCATTGTCAACAATTAATTGTAAGTTCAAAGTTTCACCAGACGAAACTACTCTGTAAGGCCTTGCACGAGATACTGTATTTGCGTGCTTTGCGCAAAGACATGATCCTACAGATCTCTGAACGGCTAAATGTAAAGGAAGAGGCGTTGTTGTCATTCCAAGTGATAAGTTTGCAGCCCTTCCTCCAGGGAAAGGCTCCCATATGATCAGTTTATCGGCTCTGTCTTCGTAGCAGTTTTGACAAGAAACTGGTGTGTAGGGGTGTTCCTGTAAAAAAGACATAATGTAAGTATGTTTATAATGATATTGACTTCGTTATATTGTAGACGAAATAATGGTTATTGATGAAATATTAATGTTTCATTTCTCATTCTCTTTTGAATTCTGTTACATAAAAATTGAAGACAAAGTTTTTATCGAGATAAAAAATATTAGCAATTTAAATGTCCATTTCGAAATAAACAAAGCCAATAAAGTGAGTTAAATTTAAATCACTACTCGTCGCTATCAATTCTACTTTGAAAATAAATAAATCGTCTTCATTGGAAATCGAGAAGCGTGAATGAATCAATTTCATTGCGAGAAGTAAATAAAATTTCAACAAAACATCAGCTATTTATTAAATCGCCGTGAATATCGGAGTAAACAACTGTCTGATACTGATATTTCACTATTTAAATAAATACGATCGGATTTTCATATATTAAAGGCACTCGTTACGCCTGTAATTATGAGTACAGATTCAGTTACGAATATTATTTATGTAGTGAAAATTATATTGAAACATTTTGTTTCATATGATTTAAAGTTATGGTAATGAACGATATATTACCGTGGTTGTCATAAATTATTATTCAAACCGTTAACGTAATTGGTATTTCGATAATGTTTTCATGAGTAGATAAGCGATTTTAGTGTTCTACCCGCATAGCAACACGGTGATGTTTCAATTATATAAGTAATATTTCAATGATATTTCAATTATTTAACTTGCTTATGAAAATAGTACATACACAAATTAATCTTTGCATTAGGTGCAATGAACATTTCATAAATCATCATTTTTTTACTCATAAATATCTTATTTGAATATACAATTTACGCTGCAAATTTGCATTATAAACTCACCTTAAAATTAACACTCATTATAGTCAATATGACCCTTGCATATATCCGCTTGTCCGTTACGAATCTGTACAAGCAATGCACGTCCTCTCCCGGCGGCGCCTGCTTGTAAACTAACGTATTGAGCGGCGAACGCAGCCGACCTGCCCTCTGCTTCCATGACGCGATGACTTCATCGCACGCGGTGTTTGGTACGGGCTCGCCAAAGCGGGTATTATTGAAAAAGTCGTAGTGCGCCCAGTAGTAGAGAGATGAGCTGTGGAATATGGTTTTTGTTAATACGGGTAGTTCTATAATGAATTATTGCATTTAAGTTCTGTTGGTCGATACATATCTGTGTTGAAAATTTTAAAATGATACAAATAATATATTTGGAGAAACTAAAGCCACACAGGCTTAAAGAGTAGAGGGATGTGCTGTGGAATGTTGTATTGGTTCTGTTTTGCATATAAGTGTAATGAGGAGTTGAGAATCCTAGAAGAGGTTAAAAGTGATAAAGCTTTTAAACTTTAACCTACATAATTCGATGTATGTTATAAAATGTAATCAGATTTTTTCATATATTGCACTAATATGTTTTAAAATAAACGTGATTGTATATTAAGTAGCAACTTCAACGTTTTATACATTTTTCATTTTAATAAAAATGTATGAATACATAATTGCTTTAATCTCATAATATATGAATGAATTTCCAATAACCTCATAATATGTCATGTTTATATTTTAGTAAAATATTTAAATAATGTTCTCATTACGATTCGTAGTGACGACACGAAAGTGATGAAAGTAGAACAGTCTATTTGCCAAATTTGGACTGAATTGTAAGCGAGTTTGAACAAAACTAAAGAAGAACAACTACTAGTTTTAGTTTCTTATCTTTTTCTGTAGATACTGTCTAACAGATGCTGCTTAATTTTTGTTTAATTTCAAGATCTTTTGTAAGAACTTGCATGAATTAAGTTTTAGTTTGAGTTTAATGTTTATTAGAATTGGAAACTTCATGTATTCTGTTTGACAGACAAAACACATCTTACTTAAAATATATATTTATTCATTTTATGTATTTTTGACACTTTTTTAATGAAATTATACAACGGGCTCTTAATAAATGTAAATATGCATGCATTGGACGTGCAACGCTTAAAAAATCATAAAAAGATTTTTCTCCAAATTCTATGCAGTTCTCTAATCTGTATTCCCGAACTTTTAATTCATCAACGAATTTGAAATAATGGAGCAAGAATAGATCATATAAAATAAGCCGTAAATAATATAACCTCAAACCAAACGTACGTCTATTATTTGGAAATCACAATCCAATTAACGATCAAAAAACACCCGTATTACCGGGCAATATAACCTAAATAACCGAGCTTAAGATGTTATCGCTAACGTTGGAAATAATATGAGGGTAGTAACAAAAGCCAACGCTGTAATGGACGCCAATTACATGATTAGAAACGATATTGACCCATTCCGTATTGATTGGCGGCACATAGAGCGAGCAGCCTCGCGAAGCAATAGTTGTTCGCATAGTACGTCGCTTTTGCGAACGAATCTATTGAACTTAATATTATGTGTGAATGAATTCTCGATATCTCTTTTTCGATCACGATAGTAGAATCATGCCATCTCGCTTTGTCTAAATCGTGTGTGCATTTGGGTGCTGTTTTTGAAGATCGAATGTTGTGTTGGTAACCTATCTAAATCTTTTTACTCATATTATAGTTAGCACATCATTAGCTCGGTCAGTGTGAACGTGGCTGGTTGAGGAAAATGACGTCACATGCGCTTTCCTCGGGCGTACTGCTTCGCGAGGATGCTCGCTCTGTAGAGACCCGGCTATTGAACTATTCCGTATTGATTGCTATGTTAGGAATGATGTATTGAATCTTGCATATTCTCGAATTATTGTGCCTTGTGATTCGATACGTATTGGTAGTCTCGAGTATAGAGGGGATCTTATTATGAAATACGTTGTTATACTATTTGTTAGTGGTTGTATTTTTAGTTAAAAATGTAATAAATAGATTTGGAGATGATTAGAAATTATTTAAATTACATAAAATAGTTCGCTCTGTTCATTTGGAAATGAACATATTTTGTTCTTTCTATAAAAAAAGAGAATAAAATAAAGATTGCTTCCTACGTCATATACATTTAATATTTACGATAAATAGATTGTATAAGCACGATGAAATAATATATCATGTGTGTGTGTATCCAAGGCTTATCCTATAAATAGAAAGATCGAACAAATTCAATCATTGACGAGGGTTATTGAGTGACCTAACTGTCTAAGGCGTTGTTATTTAAGGAGAAAGACGGGGGTTTTAATCCCGCCTTGATATAAAATATTTAACGTAAGTAAAGTTTTGCTACTCAATAAAATTGCGTGTGTGCCAAGCACACGTGTCAGAAGTGAAACTTCGTTAGCAAGACCATAATAATTGTCGCCTTACTCGATGACGTGACAGTATTACCACAGTATAAATATTAAATATTCTAATAGGATTTTTTTAAAACTGTGGTATTACCATGACGCGACATTGAAATTTTACTCTCAACGTGCCTAAAGAGGTTTGTTTCACTTAAAAATTTCAGGTAAATTATTAATAACAAATGATAAAATATCTAAAGTACTCACCCGCTATAACTACCAGTTTTACTTTCAAATCTTACAAACATCGCGTTGCCAGTGGACACAAAGTCATGTTTCTCCATCGGTCTGCTAAATGTGTCACAGAACGTCTTGATAATCTTAGCGTCGTCAGGTCGAGGCGCGTCATACAGCGTCAGGGACTCGCCACAGTCCCCTGTCCATGGCACTATGGGTGATTCTATCCGGTTGATTCGGAAGCTGTTGAGAAAATGTACTTTATAATTGGGGGTGAAGGTTCAAAGTTGATTTTACATAATAATATAAAGTTGGCGAGATTGAGATGCGTTACAAAAAGAAAATAGTTATCTACATAACTTAATAGAAAAATAATGTGTTAGATAAACCGTTCATCGGAGAAGGCTATATTCTACTTTACTAATCAAAGTGGAGCAGCAATGATAAATTTTGCAAAAATTAATATTTTTGACAACAGAAGAAGTTGCGTGGGTCAGCTAGTGTGGTACCAATCGAATGTTCCAAGATGAATAAGTAAACAGTTATCAGTCCTTATAAATATTTAAGTTAGATACAAGAACCACGCCACAGTTCCCTGTCAAAAGAAAAACGATGAATTCTGTACAGCTGAAACGTCTCTACCCTCCGTTGTTAATATTTTGTAACGAAGATGGTTTATTATAATAACTTCGTAATAAATAAGGTCTGTGTTGTGTATGTTAGTTTATGGACGTATATTGTAATTTGTAAGGAAGTCAGTCCCCAGTTTGTGTTATGTGGTTAATATTTGCAATAACCTCAAGAATGTTCGGTTCAATGGACCCAGGGTTTGAAACAGAGGAACAGGGAACTGACAATAGACAATAGACAATAGACAAAAATTTATTCACAAAAATAACACATTATTACAACTGAAAATCACAATAACAATTAACATAGTAAAAATACAAATAAAAAACACAAAACTGATATTTCAATGATGCTTTCACGTGGAATAAGATAGATTGATGTTGCTTTAATTGAATGTTATTATAACCTAGTATTATACATTCAGAAATTAAAGACGATTAACATATTTTAAACGGGAATATACTCTCGCTGTATAGTGTTCGAAACCTCGAGTTGAAAAAAATTACATATCAATCGGGTTTCTAAATTATTAAATTCATTTAATTTGCCTACTTACTAATAGTGGTTTAATAAAGCGAAAGTAACATTTTTTGTATAAATTTTTAAAGAATAGAAAAAATTCGATCACGAGGCGGGACTCGAACCCGCATCCTTTCGCGCCATTCCAGGGCGGATGCCTGACCAACTCGATCGACCAATCGAATTTTTTCTATTCTTTATAAATTTAGATTATTGAATGCCATAAAACCAAAAATATAAATTCAACATTTTTGGTGTTCATTTACATTATATTCATTTAGAAGCTTCTTAGAGAACACTTCTATTTTATAGAATCAGATTTGCATATTGATGAATAAATAGTAGCAACCTTTTAAAATAAGATGTTATTTAAGTTACTTCAATAAACTTAATATGAATCATCAATGTTTATGAATTTAAAATGAATATAATTTTAATGTTTTAATATAAAACAATTTAGTATGTACATTACAGATGATTTTTATGTGAAAAGAAATAAATTTTAACACGAAAACATTATCGTGAAATGGCATTTTTATTACAAAACTTTTTAATATTAATTTTACGATGTCGGTCATTGTGATATTTTTTGTTCTTGTAGAATAATGAAGATTTAATATTGATGCTACATTTTCAGTTGGAAATTTTAGCTCGCCATTTTGTTTTATTTTAGGGTTCCGCAGCCGAATAGGTAGGTACTGTGAAACTTTTATGAATGTCGTCCTTCATCTATTGATGCCATGAAAAAGTTTTAGAAATTTTTATTTTAGAATTGTGTAGTTATATTGACCTTTATGGTGAAAATGTCACGCACTTTATAAGGCAAACAAATGGGTTGTTCATTTTATTATTTTGATACACAATGAAAATATAAAAAAATCAAAATGCAGGTCAATAAACTCTGCATAGGTACCTACGTAGTTATACGTTTTTAGAACTCGAGAAGATACTTTTTTTCTATAAATGTACGTTATTTATATAAGTTGCAAGAAATACCTCGCTTTCAATAGCATCTGATTTTCTGAATGAAAAATGCAGTGGGCGGGAAATTATTGGATATTCAAAGTAATGCCAATTGAATGCTTTTGAAACGAAATATAGGTAGCTAAAATATGTTATGTTATGGAGCAGAAATATTGAATTTTTATTTTTTTATTATTTACAAAATATATTATTGACCAATTTTAATAAAATCTTGTTCTTTTAGAAGAATTTTTTACCAAGGAATATAGGCTATACATATTACCATTTATTGTACAAGATTGAACCGAACGAAGTCGGGGTAAAGTTACTAATAAGAAACATATGTGTGTGTGTTAATAAAATAGGATATTATGAGCAAATTCCAGCATATCCAAATACGCTTAGCCGTTCTGGTTTAATGGAAAACATTCAATAAACAGCAATCATAATAAAAGTATTTCTACTGAATATAATTGTCTATTATGACAAGCAAACAAGGATATAAAAATTTATAGGCATAGTATGTTTGTTGACATAAACTAACTACCTATTATTGGAGATTTATCGTTTACCATTTACTTCAATTTTACTGTGAAAGTTTCATATCATTTTTAATTAAATAACGACCAACTATTTCTTATTATATTGTTATTAAATTAACTTTAATATGTGACTCTTAATCTAAAATGGATTTTAACTCTCGAAACATCTCTTTTTTAAGTCAGTTAAAACAGCTCTGAATAAATAATAAAACTACAGATACGGGGTTGATGCATTTCACATCTGTGTCATCAATTTTCTGATCAGTCGTTTATTTCCTGAGGGACTGTTTATTTATATTACTGATCCATATATAGAAAGACATTCCACGTGTCCGTATGTAGATCCTTTTACTTAATGACATGTATTTCTAAAGGCGACATGATAAAAATTTACTGGATTAATTTTGAAGTTTCACTGGCAAATAGTTGATTTTAACATTGAAAACAATTCAATAAATAAATATATTGAAAAAACTAAATTAATATGCTTTAATACGATAAACTTATGAAATTATTGTTTTATCATGGATCCTTGATAAGTATACAATTTTGAATTGAATCTATCCGTTGTAGGTCAAAACAAGAGTCGGACAATATAAGCGAGTTAAAAAGTAGTGTATCATCAATGCACGAGGAAAGAATTTGTATTAGGTCTCGAGAACTTGGAACTTGTTAATTAAAATATAAAGAAAATTTATGAGAAGTAGACTCTCTTGATTTATGTACACTACTAGCTTTCCGCCCGCGGCTTCGCCCGCGTTTTCAAAGAAAAGCCGCATAGTTCTCGTTCCCGTGGGATTTCCGGGATAAAACCTATCCTATGTGTTAATCTAAGTTACCCTCTATATGTGTGCTTAATTTCATTGTAATCGCTTCAGTAGTATTGGCAGGCCTCCGTCACTCGCTCAAGGTCGCGCTATAAGTGCCTACCGCACAGTAGGTCGGTACCGACCCAAGCGGCAGTTGGTTGGCACACGCGAGACTGCGCACCCGCGTCACGTTTCCCGCGCTCGCTACCAAGATGCCCGGTTATTGCGATGTGGACGGGTTTCGGAGTTCAAGAGTGAATAACAAGGAATTGTTTTTTTTTCAATTGCCTAAACAGGAACCAGGAGACACATATAGCGGGTCCACGCGGGTGAAACCGAAGGAAACAACTACTATCAATAAGATTTCATTTTTTTATTGTATAATGTAACAAATATAATTAACAATAAAAAATTAAGTGTTTCAGCAACTCTGTGTTTAATTTACGCGCTCGGTACAACCCTAAAGTTTTCGTTTGATGACGCAATCACGCGGCGTGCGCGGGAAACTCGCTTCTCAGCGCGTGTTCGTAGAGTACATTTCTTACTGCAGCCGAGTTGCGGCGCATTTTGTAGGTAAATATAGCGTAGGTATTTTAGCTTTTGTATGGGAGTGATGTATCTGTTACGAAGTAACTATTCTCTAATCTGTAGTATTGGCGTAAAAGAGTAACAAACTCACACACACACACACACACACACACATCCTCACAAACTTTCGCATTTATAATATTAGTAGGATAAAATTTATATCATAAGTGTCTATGAAAAGTATGAACGCAGCTACATATTGTATGATGTAGGTACTAGGTATGGGTATCATATAGGTAACCTATCGAGTCCTGTGTAACATGAAAGGCCACTAGCACACTCTTTGATGAATTAAGTGGGAAAAATGGGTCTCCATTGACGTGAACTTTTTAAAAGGCTACACTATAGTTATAGCTATGGTAGTTTCAATACGAGTATAGAAAAGACTGGCTGTGCCCCGCGGTTTTACCCGCATTGCTCCGCTTATTATAGTCTTAACGTATTATGTATATATTTGCCTAATAGCTTGCTAAATGGGTTATCTTATGCTGAAATATTTTTATGAAAAAATATTTTTATTAGAAAATATATTTTTTATGGGATAAATTTTTAACATTAAGAAAAAATGTAAATATACAAAAAGGGATGATGGATCGTATGCCTGAATGAATCTGAATAAAATTTAGGACATCGATTTATTTATAATCTGGGATAGCAAATATTCTTTTCATTCAGGTGTCACGCGTAAATTCATTCTTTAGCTGTTTTTATGTGAGATCGTTCATGTATTTTCGCGTATATTTGACAACTGACAGTTTTTTGAAAAAATTCCTTTCCAAATATCCCCGAAAAGTGCCAGATATTGTCAATGAGCATTCAAAAATACAAACACAAAATTCCATTTATTTCTAACATCTAATTGCAAGTATTGGACATAATTATTATTGTCATATTTTATTTTACAAATAACAAGCTTATTCACGCAACTTCTTTTCTCTGCAACCAATGAAAATGTTTCTAAATCCACTATCCAGCATAATAATAATTTATCTGTTAGTTAACTTTTTGAACCAACCTCACAATAAAACTATTCAGCTTTTACCATAAATATTTATTTACCTCGGAAAATACAGCCTCACAACTTGACCCGGAAAGCCCTGCATCAGATACGTACAAGACGTATGAGGTGGATACCAGTGCGCTACAGACAGGAATATGCCCTCCGTGTCTCCAGACTTCTTCAGAGATTCCGCAGTGAGGAGCCAGTCGCAGTTACCGATCTTGGAGCCTGGTGCTTCCACGTGCCCTGGCCAGTTGCCGACGTTGAAGTGGAAACCCGTGTTTAGGAGAGGACCTGGTAAGATAACGGTGATAAGTGAAGTGACCTTTAATTTATTAGTCATTTACATGTTTTTTGCTGGGATTATTGTGTCTTTTTCCTTTCGGTAGGTTTATAAACTATTTAAAATGGCTTGTTTTTTTTTACAATAAATGAAATATACCCTTACGTTTATCTACACCACTACAAGAAGACGGATTCGATTTATCAATACATTAACCAATATAAAACTACGAAATTTCACTGTAACATAGATCAAAATTTTTAGTTTTAATCCTACCCTTAAATCCTAATATTATCACGATCTTAATTTGCCATTACTTCGTTATTCTATTAAGGGCCGATTTTTCAATGCTTGGAAAAAAATTATCCGTCCAATAAAGTATTACACGATAGTATTAAAATGTCACGTAAACTGTCAAATACGGGCAATTAGAATACGTTTTTAAAATGGTAGTTTTATACATTATTCGACGAATAAGTTTTATCCAAGCATTGAAAAATCGGCCCTAATTCGAAAACAAAATAAACTTGCAACTAAATATCCAACATAAATTCCCATTCTCCAAGTATAAATTGTAACTTCCAGAATAAACTTGTAAAGTCGAGATACGTGAGGATGTGATGAGCGGAGTAGTTCACTGGGCTAACTACAGCAACTTTCAATGATTAAATACTGAACTTTGTTCCGTCTCCATTTTTATGGCGAGTCTCTTTTGAAGTGAAACTTCTTCAGGCGCGTAGTAAAATTTCTTGGCAATACCGTCACGTAAGACGACGATTTTGGTATGTTTGATCTTATCAAAAAAGTTTCACTTATGACACGTGTGCTCGGCACATACGCTCTTTTTTGTGTTGTAAGAAATGTTTGGGACTGATTTTACTTGTATTCTAATTCTGGCTTATATAATATGGTCTGGGATGGAAACTAAAACGGTATGACCTAGTTTTCTTAAGAATGTAGTTGCTGTCGGTGTAAAATGCAAAATAGGTTAAGTACTTAATGAGTTCATCCATGACAGACAATCATAATATCTTTTCTTAGAATTAGTATATAGATTTAGTATACCGTTAATTGAGATTAAAAAAAAACTAGGTCTAGACTGGAACGTCATTCTAATTATTAGTGTTTCGGGTGCATCATACTTATTGAAAAAGCAAGAACCCGATACAGAAAAGTTTTTAAAAATATTAGAAAAACTACTAAAATAAAGAAAATAAAGATGAGACTAGAAAAACTACTAAAATTTCTGTTTTCAGTACCCCACATGCATCAAACAAAGTAAACCTTATCTAACATAGAACATAAATCAATTCCTAAAGGCCGTTTAGAACAGAGACGTTACAGAAAGTTATGCAGATACCTGCGGGCGAACTGACGAACTCGACAAACAAGTCCTGCGAAGTGCCGATGATGGAGTATGGAAATTTGCCCATCCCGCAGAAAGTTCCGATCACGGCGGATGACTCGTCCTTCCCGTCGTAGATACGGATGTAGTCGTATGGACAGTTCTCTGAACCTGGGGGGTATTGATTGTTAATATATGTTGTGAGTGGTTCTTGTTTAGTTGCAATAGCAACGCAATGATTAAAGGCTTTAAAAGAAGATTATAATATAGTGTGCAGATTATAAGTAGTGCACATATTATATGATGATATTAGATAAGTTAACACCTGTATATTGTTACTGATCACAGTTATTTTTTATGTATTCTGATGACTCAAAAGATTTTCTTAACGAATTCTAGTTGTACAAATGTGTACAAATGTTGTTGTGTTTGAGTTATAGTTGTATATTATTTATCATTTGGCCATCTAATTCCCTATGCAAAAAAATCACACTGCCGATAATCTTATCAGAAAAAATTACACTTAGTACCTACTAGGTGTCATTTTTTTTGTCAAAACATATTAACAGCAACATTAGGAAAAATTAATGCTCAATTTTATTTTTGTAGCTGCTCTTATCGAAATGCCAATGAGTCGTCATTGAAAAATTGATAATAGGCAAAATTTACGAAGCGATTTCAGAATTGCACTTGGCTAGCTCATTAATTATGCTAATCAGTGACCTTCGTATTAAATCACGAAGGAATTTTGCTAGAGTGGTTTCATCTGAATATATTAGTGCAAGATATAGTCGCAAAATAACAAGGAGTCGCAGTCGTTACTTTTTTAATCTATGTTTGAGATAATATGTTAAATAATGGTGATGAATATGATGATGATGATGATGATGATAGTGGTGATGATAATGATGGAACACTGATTCGTAAAGAAAATACACCAGTAACATTAATATCAGTAATACGAAATGTACCTAATACGGACATGGGATTACGACCGTCAATCAAACGTCTAGTTATATAAAAGTAGTTCCCATTTAATTTTTATCTGTGACAAATATTTTTACGCTATTGTTCGCAGAAATATTTACAGTAACAGCATTTCCGCGACACGCCACCGAACGACGCAACAAAATGCAACGACTAGGCGACGTTACGTAAAAAATAAACTTTCAAACTATAGTAATGTGGCACGGTTTGACACAATTTTTCGGCATTTTTCTGATAACGTTATTATGGATAATGACCTTTCATTATCCTAATAATGAAATGTTCTTTCGGTTCATTAACTGCTTCTTAATGTCGTTGATAATAATGTTATTAATTCTCGACATAATACAGTAGATACTAAATAAAGTTAATTGGTATTTTAGTGTCCTTCTCAATCAAAATAATTAAGGCTCCAATATAAAGTTATATGAGTCACATTAGGATATAAATCAATAAACAACTCAAAATTGTAAAAAAATACGCAAAGCACCATCCGATCTGATACCAACATAACAATATTAAAATCACCTCCATATTTAAAATGTACCGTATTTTTCAATCTGCGTTCCTTTATATCGTAATATCGAGATCATAAAGTATTTGCAGCACAGTTATGCCATAACAAATGGGATAGACAACTGGGCCAATATCGCCAATAGGCCTCCGAAGTATCCAATAATTTTTCTATCGCGAGGTGCGGTAATTTATCGCTATAATAAATAACGAATATCCCATAATGGACACGGATTCTTAGCGATTCTGTAAACTTCCACGCTCCCCGCTGTCAAAACTTTTCTGACACAGCGAGCCGCTTATTAGCCATCATTTTGCTGTATAGCTTTATATTTACAACTTTGAAGGTTCTGACCGATACTTTTTATGTTCGCGATAAATTTTTACTGAGTGAATGTAAATGATTTTTATTGGGAAAGTATGTCATGAAGGAATGGTTACGTCAGTTCAGATGAAAATTTTATTAATAAAAAAAAATCTATACTTATCAATGTCCTTTCTCTGGCAGGAAAAATGTTTCAGTTAATAATCGAATCATAATCCATTATAAAATAGCTAGGAAAGCCAACGAACCCCTTGCCATAGCCTCAAAATAATATCGAATACCAAAAATGGCTTTAGGGCTTTCTATCGAGGGTCTTTTCTAATAAAATTACAGTATATTGACGTCACTGGTTGAAATTGCCAATAACACGAATAACATGTGCATTTTATCTTCTTAAGAATGAAGCTAATATAACATAATACTTTGTTAAAGTAATACACCGAAACATTTTCATGAAAAAGTTGCCAAGATGCGATGCTGACTGGCACCCTGGAAAAGTTTTTACACTTGCCAATATCACGAATAACAATATGTGCATTTTATTTTTACTGGAACTATCTCGAAAATTTTTTGTAGTTTAAATTGGTTTATATTAATAGGTATAGGTTCATAGGTATCAACGATCTAGTAAAGACTGTAGTATTCACTAGAAACAATTATACATAGAACCGTTAGAAGGTACGATACGAATGATCAAACGGCTTACCATATAATATGGCAGAGCAAACCATATTGCTCGTAAGTTCTGGATATAAGCCGATTATGAAGACTTAGAGCTTTGAGTCTTGGAAGCTATGGTTCTTGCGACATACTAATTAATGGGGATAATTTATCTACTGGTATGTATTGGCAAGAGTAAGGCCGTATATGAAATTACGAAATATATCAAAGTGTTACTTGAATTTCATTGACATTCAATTTCAAATGAAAAGAAAAAAATAATGAATTTATATTCAATCCGATTCATTAACCGCATAATAACGCTTTCTTATTCATTGACCGTCGATATTTCTCGAATTTTATAGTTTATTTTTAAATCGTCTTACCCCTGTAGGTGTCGTTACAGAGAAATGATTCTATCAGATAATTTTACGGCTCAACCACATATTTTTCAAATTTAATACATCGAAATGAAGAAGATATTATTGATTATTATCATTACGTCTATCTCATCAGTTGGATATAACAATACAACAAATCGGATCAGGTAGTAATGAAGCCTAAAAATCTTGTCTAGATGGCTTGATCGTTTAATCCAATTTTCCCAATCCAGGATTTGTATCATAGATATCAAGTCTCCAATTCATCCAGAGGGATAAACAAGATTAACGAAGCATTCACTTGAGAATCAAGAGTACAAATGAAATATGATTCCCTAGATGAGGTACGTCAATTAGTACAAATCTCACCTGATGTTATAGGCCTCATGGGACACGTCATAATGTTCTCGCAGCGCTGACCGTCTATATTGAATTCTTCGTTTTCTATGTACAGCTTTATGTATGGGAGCCTGGTGTTTAGGTGGTACCTGGGAGGAAAAATTAATTTTAGTAGACGAATAAAATATGATGTAATTAAAGTTGATAAGATTCCAGATGGAAATTATTGTTTTAAGAGCCGAATAAGAACATTTTTGCAGTTTCGTGACGAGCTTAATTTTGTAGTGCAGGTAGCAATTTAATTGTATTTATGTGAAACTATAATTTACTTTTATAGATATTAGAGCTTCTACTCTGTTCAATGATACTAAACTTTCTTTCAAAAATATTATTAACAAAATGTTATGAAGGACATTTGACGACTCGACTACACATCTAGACCACATTTCATAAGTAAGTAGCCCATACCATGTTCAATTACCCGGCCCATAGACAACGAAGATGATGAAATCCTCCAATTTAATTAGACCCACCTGCAGTGCAGATTCCTCGGGTATACCCCAGGGTAGGCCGCGGACTGCACGTAGCAAGTCTGCAGCCGGCAGTCTCTGAACACTCTCTCGCAATATGATCTGTGAACAAGATGTATTTGAAGACGTGTGTGTACTGCTTTATTAGGAATAAATATTCTGTGTGAAGTTGTTCCAATATGATACATGTTGAGAAATAATAAGTATAGTTATATAACTTCTACAAGTCATAGTGCTGATTTTTTTTGATTAATGATTTTACGCTAAGTAGTTTAGAATATTTAACTTATTCAAGCATGTTGTAATTTAAAAATTAACAGATAGAGTTTTTCCAGATGTATATTTTCGTATGAAGGGTAGATAATAATTAATAACTTAATTAAAATGACGACGCGGTTGGCGCAGTGGTAAAGTAACTGCCTACTGAGCCG
>CAJQZN010017601.1:0-15946 GCA_907164685.1 Colias eurytheme | reverse complement strand
AAGTTGACACTGATGTGGTATCTTGACCTTGCACATCAGTTTTCATAAATAGATGCTTAACATTCTTGTTTTAGGCTAATTTGCTATTACTTTTTAAGTCTTCGACTTTTTAAATATTGCAGCCCGAAGCTTTACAATAAACTGTTAGGCTCTGGCTACCTGGTCAAGTTGCCACGGGATTTGTAATGATTTCATACAAAGCATTACATGTCGGATAGGGTTGTCACAAACAAGACACAAATTTTAATGAACTATTTATTTATTAAACTAAATTTAATACATATGTATATGTTTATTACTTAATACTTATAGGTATTTATTAATAGGTAAGGAAACATTTATTTTTCATTAGAAATATGCTAAATCGTTGTCATCAAAGAGAGTATAAGTATCTGGATTGTCCGAAATTTGCAGCAAATTTATTGATTTTACTATGCAAAACTCGAAACAGATAAAAAAAAAGGAAAAATGCAGTCACGTTATTTTTTGTGTCAACCCTAGGCGTCGGTCAAGTTGCCACGCAGCGGTCAATGGCAACTTGACCTAACCTGAGGCATCAATGCCCAAGCAAATATTTCGACAGATGAGCCTAAAATTGGATAGTTCCCACTGTAAAATCAATCTCTAGGGTTTATTACACAACATATCAAAACTGTACTCACCTGAGATGTGCAGTTTAAGCTCTACAAACATAATAATACTGACACCGGCAAAAGATCCTTAGTCACAGTCACACTTCGATACGTTATATTTCGAGAACCAACAGCGTTACCGCTTTAAAATTAAAATATGTTGCCAATTAATATTTTAAAAACCTACCAACATCGATACGTTAGGTCAATTTGCTTTCAATTCTACAAAATTTGATATTTTGTTGTTAAACGGAAGGTGTGGTCAAGTTGCCAAGTAAAGGTCAAGTAGCCACATTTGACGGTACTTATTCAATATTCATTAAATCGAATTACATAATATCAAACTTATCAATTAACGTCATTTAAAGTTTTTACGGCATTTAATTATGCACGGGCGGCATGAGTGATGAGTCTAAAATATTTTATTTATTTTGACACATGTAGACTCTATACCTACCTTTTTGAGACAAACGTATCCTGAAAAAAAAGCGATACTTTAATCCGGTAGAAAATCGCTTATTTACAAATACTAACATAGATCTTGAGGTACTATGAAATATAACCAACGCTTACCTTGTTTGAGGGTTTACACTCGTGTTGAGACACTCTCAAAAACTAACTTTGCAGCATGACCTAGTTCTGCGATAATTTTTGTTTTCATGTTTTTGTGAATGTACGATATTGGCTTGAAATGTTGAACATTTCAAGCCAATATCGTACGTATCGCATATAGTAACTAAGCTTTTGAAATTGAGTATATATTTACTATTAAACTGATTGAGCATATTTTTTGTAATAACTATACAAACATTTCAGCTTAGTTGATCAAGCAATTTGTAGAATCAGCGTCATTTGTCGAACTCGAACTATATGCCACTGATGAAAATGATTTTTTGCTTTATAATATTAAAATATCACTTTATAAACCTTTACATCTTTCGTACGTCTTTTTACGCGTCTGTCACAGGTATAATATTTTTATTTATTAGGTAAACGTTAAGTATTTCATTGTTGCTATAATTTTGAGCCGCTCTGTTTTCATAACTAGTATATCGCTCCATTCTATTACCTTATTCTGTCACATAAATCATAAGAAAATATTGTTTTAATAACTTGACTTTCTAATAAAGCTGTCTACTGAATAAAAGCATTAAGAATATCATGCCGTAGATGATGACAAACGGTTATCATTTTGCACAAACTGATTTAATAGTAGTTTATATTTTACTGAATACCTACGTTAATGGAAGCATATTTTGTTATCTTGTTCAAGTTATATTGAAGAAATTTACAAAGAAACTCAACCTGTATTAATGTTAGACGTCTTTGATTTTATAATATCATCTATATATATAAAACTCAAAGGTGACTGATTTAGTGATCTATCAACGCATAGCCCAAACCACTGGACGTATCGGGCTAAAATTTGGCATGCAGGTAGATGTCATAACGCAGGCGTCCCCTAAGAAAGGATTTTAGAAAATTCATCCCCCAAGGGGATCAAATAGGGGATGAAAGTTTGTACCATGAAAATTTATCTTTTTCACGCAGGCGAAGCTGCGGGCAACAGCTAGTTAATTATATAAGTTGTAACTACTTTAGTGTTATTGTCACTAGTAAAGTAAAATTATAATGTCTTCATAATAAGTAGTAACATAACATTTATAAATTTATTTTTAAGCTATAAAATACGCTTCCTTTGTATAACATTTAAGGGAAGCCATTTAATTATCTAGCTCGGGATATTTCTATAAATAAAGGACAAAATATAATTAGTTATTATCGATTCTATGAAACGTCTTGAAACTTTATATCCCTTACAACAAATTTACGCTTGTGTTAACTTTGTTACCTTTTATAGAGAAAAATGCGAACAGAAATATTTTGTACAATTACAACGTACCCACGCATTTTATTTGCGTTTGATAAAAATTATTCCAGGTTTTCTATTAAAGGTCTCGTGTTCAAAGAAGTTAAAATTAGGGATGTAACGATACCGATACTGATACCGATATATCGGCCGATATATCGGCAAGCCGATATATCGGTATCGCCGATAATAAATCAACCGATACCGATATTTTTTTATTAAATTTCTTTCTTTTCTTTTATGTTTTTGCATTGTATTCATTCATATTGTTTTATTTCTGTTTCTGTAATAGTGTTAAGGAAGAGCGGAACCTCCTGACACAAGCATTTTATTTGCTTACTAGGAGTGTTCCAATCACAAATTTGTTTATGTAAAGGAAAGAAATAAATAATTTTGATTTTTTTTAATTTTTAACGTGATAACGTTTTTAAAATCGTTTTAGTCAGGTGACATGTTCATAAAATTGTGTCACACCAAAACCTCACGAGCGCGATCGCAGGTATAACGAGAGAGAGACGGACCGATCTCCCGTTTCATCTCGAGCGCTGCCACTGCATTATGTTATCACGTAAACATCTCGATCGTAAACCTACTTTACAAACAACCAATTTTTTTGATATCAAATAATTCAAAAATCCGCGCCCAATGAACGATGCGGAAGGCCGCCCGCGCGTGCGCACTTTGTTTTCTGAAAAAACTCTACCAATAGTAAAATTTTATTAGGTACTGATTATATGTATATTACTTAAAGTTTAACTGACTTCGTAAAATAATAATACTAAAAAAAATGTTGTGTGGTTTTATGAAACCACGGTAAAAGTGAAACTGTTCGAACGGTTCCGAACACTGCTTTGTGTAGCGCATGTCGCGTGACGGTCGGCTGCCGAGTAGGTATACCTACTCGGCAGCCGCGATACACGCGACATGCGCTACACAGACCAAAAAGTTTGAGACGATGTAATAAAAGTTTCACTTTAATAAATGGTTTTGTTGTTTTTTGATTTGGCATTTTTATTTAAAAGAATACGATTAACAGTTGTCTCTGTTAAATGTTGGTAACTTTTTATGCATAATTCACTATTTATTTTTCTACCAAGCCATTTATATCGGTATCGGTATCGGTATCGCCGATACATTACTACAAATATCGGTATCGGTATCGTATCGGCAAAATCATGTATCGTTACATCCCTAGTTAAAATATATTTCATCTCAACTTTGTTGGATTTTTGTATAATTTTTTCAATCATTATCTATTCCGTTACTGTACTTGTATATGTTTTTCTTACGTTTCTATAAAATTATTTAGGAAATAAAACATCTGAGATAAACAAAATGATAAAATAATGTAAATTACATATGTATAAACAAATAAATATTTTCTGGACATTTCACTCAGAATGTGTTCTCGGCTTTACGGCTACGCTCACTCTACTAAGTAGGCGTTCGTGTGATAAATAATGCTTACTTATATTATGAATGCGTAAGAATATTTATTTTATTTATTTATTTGTTTGCTTGTCTTTCTTTCATGTCGCAACAGAGCTATTTTATGGTATGAGTTTTGTCTGGACGCTACAATTTAGGGGGTTAAAGGCTTCTTTTTACCGCGGTGAAACATCTTTGGAATTTCTTTGACTATGATAGCGAAGCCGCGTGCTATAAGCTAGTGCATGATAAAGATTATAGAATAATTAGATATTATTTATTTATGACTAATTAGTCATTAATGATATGTCAGGTATTTCATTATGGCTATAATACATCTGCCTCATTTAGACCTCGCAAATTTGTAAGTACACTAATGTTGAACTATCGAAAATAAGCAAGCAGTTTTTATTTTTATTATAAGATTTATTAAGCTTCCTTTCCCGGTGTCTGCTGGTAATCAAATCTAACAAAATTGAATTTGACTCATTTCTTAGTGCTGAGTCCGTAAGACATTTTGTACAATATATAAAGTGAAATTCAGTTTCCGGTATATATATATATTTCAATAGTGTCTAAATGTGAAAAGGTTCTAGATGTTGTCATTGTATTTCCGAATTCCTAAAACAATAAGCTTTAGGACTTTTTGGTATACAATACCTATATTATATTATTCGGTGAATATAATTGTATTCATAACATAACAATTATAAGAAATTTTCCATGGAATATCCAATAACAGGATGTTCAGCACCAACGAGGCAATGTTTAACGTCAAAACAATAGAAATCGTTTCTCGGAAAATTTTGGGCCAAAATTTTGATATGATTTGATTTTGATGAATAGTGTTGCAAAATATCATAGTCGCTTAATGTTATCAGATTTGACTAAAGAAAGCCGAAACACCAAAGGAAAGTAATAACTACGACGAATTAAAATTAATTGATGAGTATAGGTTTTTTGTCTAGAAAAATATTGTTATGTCTATATTATTATACCAAGAGTTATCGATAGCATGTTAAACGTTATTAAATAACTATCTGGCCCAAATGAACTGCCAACAAATGACAGCAGTTTACTCGACTTTGAAGGTAAATATAGGTTTAAAATAGTAGTTTGGTATAATTAAAACGTTTGATTGTCTTATATTGTATGTGAAACACGTAATATTCAAATCAAAATAAACGTATATTTTTCTTAATTAACATGACAATATAACAATGACTGTAGTACATATACATACGTATTATAGTAGAATGAATTGTGTAACATTTTGTTAACAGTTTACATTATAATCTTTCTTGGTTACTCATTTCTCAACGATATAATATAAGTAATAGGGCGCTCTCAGTTTTTTTATGTTAAAATATCGGGATTTTTTACAGCCGTCTTGTATATCATAACCTATTCTCAACGTAAACAAAATTCCAATGTTATAAGCGTTATATAGATACCCGTATGTTACATAAATTGAATATCATATCAAGCACTCCGTACAAAAAGAAATAAAAAATCCAATTTCCTTCAGCTTGGCTCAAGGTGAATGGATTTCAATACCGCACTGAGGGTGCGCATAATATTATGTACCTAACTCAATTGCTTATAAAATTACGCTTGCAATGACCATAATGTATGTGTAATATCAATTATAATTTATTGTATAAATACATGACTATAAGGAAAAGCTCACAAAAAATAGATATCAAAATGTGTATTAACCAGAATCACGATTCAAACAGTTTTTTAGTTATTTGTTTAATTTATGCTATATTGCCGGTATTATAAAACATTTAATCGAAAATGTGTCAGTGCACAAACAAAAATACATGCGAAACAAAAACTCCATTAGCATTCTCGACATTGTTGCAAAAAATTGCCAATTGATCGGACATTTATATATTTTAACCGAAAGTAAAGTAAAGGTGGATCCACACTTGATCATTTTTGCGTATCAGATCTCCGTCGCGTAGCATCGACGCATATCATGTTTGCTAGTGTGGACGCAAAATGATCGCGATCATGATACACTTTGTAAACACGCCCATGATACACCCCGATCGCTATTCCTATAATATTGAACTGACTGGCAAATTCATGTTATGATCGCAATAAACAGCCATGTTTATTTATGATATTAAATGAATTTGCCAGACAGTTCAACTCGCGGGTTATATATAATACGGCCCATGATATGTGTAGTAAATAATACGGTATGGTCAAAATGCCCATTTAGAATACGCTTACTCGATTTGATACGCCTGATATGGATTGGATTACTTGATACAAATGTTGACCCGCCTTTACGAACATAGAGTTACAATGTGTATCAGAGCAGAGAATATTGTCTGAGTAATAAAAAAGTTCTCTTTCAACTTTAACAAAGTTCAATGAAGGTTGACGTGCTGGAGCGTCAACTTTCAACGCTGATGAATTTTAATTGTGTCCCCCGTTATTGCTCCTAATTAAGCTTGAATGTTTAATATTTTTAACAATAATTTGAGGTGATATTTTTATAAGTAGTGCTCAAATTATTGTTGTATTTTGTGAGGCATTTCTGCTTTCGAAATAGAGAAGGCTCCCGAAGGTAATAAAGTGACTTATGAGTATCTAAAAATAATTTACTCTTCTTTGTTTAAATTATAATATTGTTTTACCTTTATTGCTAAAGTTCAACAAATATCTAGGTTATGCTTGATATTTTTATCAACTCTCTATATAATTTTCTTTTCACATTTTCATAATTTGAATAAAGATGATATTATAAAACTTTTATGATATCAATTTAATAATGCAATCACGGGTAAATCCCCTCTACAATGAAATGGAAAAGAATGGTCAAAGTACGCCATATGATTATTCTTTTGAACATTGAATGAAAGTTTAACCGACAATAGACGCTATAGTAAGTTCTTTCAAACTATGTAACAAAGTGCCGACCACTAAAACTTCACGTACCTACTAAGCTATAAAGCGCCAGGGGCTTAAAATAGAATGCTTTCAGTAATCAAGATATATATGATGGCGCGTTTAATTTAACGATTATGTTATATTTCAAAAGTAAATCAATTGATTAACTTAATTAATTATTTCAATAAAAATCAATTGGATAAAAGTATTAACAATCATTTCATTATCAAATAATATTTCATGTCGTATTCAAAATAATGATCAAAACAACACAAATAACACGCTGACTCACAAGTCACAACACTCGAATAGTCGTTTTGTTCGTCGAGTAAAAATGTCTAGAAATATTATATCAGTATTAAATTACGTAATACAACCACGCCCTAACATATTATATCTTTCAGTAAACATAATTACCTTAATTAATTGAATTAAATTAAATTGAAATTGATACGAGCTATTTCCTATTGATAATATGATAAGTATTTTGTTATTTTGATGTCATTGATCGTCCATATAGTGGAAGACCAAGTAGAACATGTTTCTAAAAGTTATTTTTTTCTCAAGACTCGACATAACTTCTTTATTGTGCATATTCAACGATATAATCAAAAACTCAAATTATATAAAATTTAATATTAATATAAAAAGCACAATTGCACAAAAGTATGCATGAAGTATGCGCTTTTTATCATATAGGCCATAAAGAGGTCAGGGCTGGCATTTCAACAGTTTATTAATTGAACTTTGGCAGAATTAATTAAAAATGAATATTTATTGAATGTATTAATATGTTTAACAATTTTTCAGAATTGAGTATTTGAATTAAATTTTTTTTTGTGATAAATGGAAAGATTATATATTAGTTTTATAACAAAACTGTTTTTATTTTTATTTTTTTTGCAATAATTCAAAAGTTATTTCAAAATAAAAATTAGTCTTTGAATCCAGTACCGAAGACACGCCGACAACTCCCGAAGCGTCACCTGACCGCGTGTGACGTCATAATGTTAGTTTTCACTTTTCACTCATTGCAGTTGATAGAAAAATAAATATAGTTTGAAAAACTAAACAGGATAATAAGATAAATTCATGAAATTATTGTATTGTTACCGGGTTTTTATAAGTATACAAAATTTAAATTAAATCCGTCGGTTTATAGTGGGTCTAAATCGAATCGAAAGGAGAATTGGTTACATACAAACATATGTTTTAAGCTGATCCTGGCGATCCTTATCAGGATAAATTTATGATATTATTGTATTGTCATCGGACCTTGATAAGTGTTCAAAATTTGTACAAAATCCGTCGGTTTTAAGTGGGTCAAAATCGAGTCGAAACTTCGAAAGGAGTCGGTTACATAGGTACAAACATACAGGTGAAGCTAATAAAAGCGTGTTAATAATAAATACAGTGTTTTGATCTATTTAATTTTTTGTCATTATTAAATTACATATTAATTATATTAATTGTTAATTATATTATTTAAATTTATATTAAAAATGGCGAACCTCAAAAGTTATCGTTTTGTACCATTATGTACGAATACTACAAAGGCAACTCCTGACAAAAATCGGTGATCATAAATATATCAACATCAAGAATATTATTCGTAACTAACTAACTAATTCGGAACCAACTAACAAATCGTATGTAAACGCTATGTAGGTACTGCAGTTAATAATAGCTATAACATTATGACGTCACAACTGTGGTGACCAGTCATGGCGCGTTTTTAGTCACGTGATTCTAACTTAACACGTTCGCGGACAGAAACGACCACAGGCGTCTAGACAGCTAAAAGTGATACGACAGTACGTCTGTCGACGTATCAGTTTTTACTTGCATAAATTCAGTACGCCAAACGACGAGCGATTTTTCATACTATCATAAAGAACGGCATGTTGTACTGTCATCACAGGTATAATTACGACTTTTGTACTGTCACTGCATTATTTACAAAAATTCGTCAAAGGAAGGTACTTCCACGCATACATTCATATTTTTTTACCCCTCTCCCCGCGCACACTACGCCCGTGGGCGTCATGTTTGCATACGGTTAGTCGAGTACTGCGCCGCTGCGGTGATCCCGCGTGCCGCGTATGAATTGTTGTTTAGAAAGTGAGTATTTTGTTTCCAACGTAATTTAATTGTTTTACTCATACTGGATGTACTAATTCAAGTCTAGTTGCTTATGTAAACAGCATATTTATGTTGCTATTGTTTGTTGTGAACACGATTTTGTTGAACTAAATTTGTAACGAATATTTTTGCAAATGGCGTCTCGAGACTCGTTCGAAAAAGAACAAAAACGTCTTCAAGACCTGTTTGATGCAGCGTCTACCCCTGAATCGAGTCCATACCCATTTGCTGATGATGGTGACTATGAATCTGACGCTGATTACTTACGACGTTTACGCCTATATCCGTTCTGTCATATCATATGGTTTTTTAACCATGTGTTGTAACACTACGCCCCTGGGCAATGTATGAAAAAAAGTAGTGTCTCAGTAGCTGCAACCTGTAAACCAGTACTGTCCGCGAACGTGTTAAATTTCATCAATTTTTAATTGCTTATAATTAACGGAAAAATTGTTTTTTGTAAGTTATTTGCATTAAATATCAATATTATTAATAATAAAGTTTCAAAATACATAAAAAAAATCAATAATTTTTTTTTATTCAAATACTCAATTACTTTTTATGTGAACTATATAATATTAGTACATTAGAATAGATATCATTATAAAGCTGAAGATTTTGTTTCTTATTGCACGCGTTAATCGCGGTAACTACTTAGATAGGCCATTTCTCAAGGAAGGCTTTATGCAATTCACGTCAAGATTCGATTATTCCGCGAGGCACAGCTAGTAAATAATATAACGAATCGTACATATATAATTAATTTAAAAAAATATCTCAAAAGTAGTTTCACGAATTGGTTTTACGTGCTCATTTCAAGAACCACTACAGTCATAACACCTCGCTTATTATTAATTGCAAATGCGAACTGAAATTTTCCCGTTTCTACCATAAGCTCAATGCGCTTCATTGATTTAACAAGTAGTCGATGTTTGAAAATTTAACTTATGGACTTTTTACATTTTCATTTCGACTGCATGTGGCTCTTCGTACATATATGGTGTATATGTTACAGTCAAAACCCTTAACCAGTCAATTACCTTATTGACCGGTAAAATTAGTCAATAAGCTTATTGACTAAGGACATCGGTCAAAATCCTTATAGACTGTATTTATCTGACAAAATCTAGTTACGCTAGTTACGCTAAATTATAAAAATATAGCTACGCTCGGGATCATTGCTTGGGGTACGCCGAAAAGTGTTCAGAAATTGTCACAGCTTTTCTTCACAGAACAAGACGTCGTTACGTCATGACGTATCCAAAGCAACTTAGCATAGCACATCTCTGGTATAAACGCACCCTTATGCTTGTGAGCTTTTTCTTACGAGCCATACCACGAGTTTCGGAAATGTGGTTGTTTAAGATTACATGAAGATTTAAGAGATAATACAAGTATTTTATAATTATTGGATATAAGTTGCTCTGCTTTACGACAACAAATTTTTGTCACTTGAAAGAAATCTAAAATGATTTTTTATCCTTCCTACGAAATTCAATAAGCTTATAAAATGAAAGAGTAATTACATACCATATAACGTTTCATATTGCTTATCATAACGTTAAAATATTATATGCAGTATTTGTCGTATTAAAATAAATACAGATTTTCAATAAAGTCCAATATAACTTTGCCTCGGGCGAAGACAAAATCGTTTCCATAGGTTTTGAAACGGCAACGATAAAGTATTACCTTCGGAATATCATGTTTCTAATGGATTAAACGAAATATAATGCTGTTTACCAAACTATTTGAGTTTCCTTGAGTGGATGAATCGCGAAATATTTGCAAGACAATTTAAATCTCTCGTTGTTTGTGTTGCCTTCAATAGCGTATTTTTCTTCTATTTATATTATGAAATTGGAGGAAACGCATTCTAGGGAACTCCTTCTATTTAATGAAATTGTTCTTGTTCTGCGTAACATGTGTTCATAGTTTATAACAATATGTTTGATTCACATATACACATTCTTCTATCATTTTTGCAGCACAAATAATTAATAATCCTAATTCATTTTAATTTTTTATATGTATAGTGCCTTTAGTAAATGTATGGAAAGACGTGCATTCTGAATTCAGGATCTGAAAGATATCAGAACGTGTGTGGGGAATATATTGCAGGATTTAGAAATACTAGCTTTCCGCCCGCGGCTTCGCCCGCGTTTTCTAAGATAAACCCGCATAGTTCCCGTTCCCGTGGGATTTCCGGGATAAAACCTATCCTATGTGTTAATCCAAGTTACCCTCTTTGTGTGTGCTTAATTTCATTGTAATCGGTTCAGTAGTTTTTACGCGAAAGAGTAACAAACATCCATACATCCATACTTACAAACTTTCGCCTTTATAATAGTAAGTAATAGGATAATATTTCATGAAAATTTAAAGCTGTATTTGTTGAAGAAGAAATGACACTTCTTTATTGTATTATCACAAGACACGGCACCCTTTTAAAAAGTTAATTCCTACATAACATAGTTAGTTAGTACTACTTACAGCTAACAGTATTATAACACTTAGGAACTTTGTTTAAATTTCAAGTTTACATGAAGTAAAGCTTCGAAAGATTAGGCAAGGTTTAAGCGCGTCACACACGGTGAAGATACTATAATATTTTATCTTAAGATACTGTAATATTTTAAATTACAGTATCTTTAGGCATCCGGTATCAGCGTTCTGACCATCATTTTTATTTTTGTCATTGCGTACTAAGACCCCTGTAGAACCGCCATCCTGTTACAAATGACCCATAAATAATATAAAATATTACAGTATCTTAAGATAAAATATTATAGCATCTTCACCATGTGTCGACAGATTGCGATATATTATTTACTATTAAAATATGCGTATTTTGTATATAAAACTATTATTATATGTTGCCTATATATGATACCTACTTTTTCTAAGGTAAAAATATCATCCAACTATCCCAATTGTATTGTATTTGTTTTTAAATTTGGTGAATCTTGACAGTTATAATATTTTACCCGAATTAACATTAGGTATCGAGACAGTTGCTTTCGTCCGCGGGTTCTAGTCACTATATTCTCGTTACATTGCCGCATTTTCCAGCTTCACTACAGAAACATTGACAAGCTTTCAAAGATCTCAGTTTTCCAAACGCTACCTTACATAGTTACGATCCGGATATTTGAGTAGTGTCCTTCCTTGTGTTAATCTGAACCCTTGTGCTCGTCTTTACCAATCCCCTTATGTTCCTCGAATAGAGGAAAACATTTCGACGTATAAAAAAGTACATGTCGCTTTAATGTTCATACCGAATTATATTATAGAAAACTTATACAAGAATAACGTAGAAGATGTAATATAAATACAAGAGAAATATAAATCATGAATTTTATTTTCCTAAGAACGAAACAACAGCAATTCAGAATTAAGAACAATGAGAATAATAACTCAACATTATGAAATACATGGTCATGCATAATTCGACTCGCATGCATTGTCGCGTGAACGAAATCGCCGGCAAATTCCTTTTGAAACGCTGTCATAATTCCAGCAAAAATAACACTTGAATTGACATAAATATTTGTTTTAACTCTTTGACAGAAACGGGTGAGCTTATCGCAATTTTTTACGATACATATTTTGCATTTGGCATAGTTTAAGCACAAAGTTTAATAGACAAACATGTTTGATTGGTCCTGTTTGTATATTTTCCCAAAAGCAGTGCAGATTTAAGAAGTTGTACGCCTTATCACTGGCGAGGCATCGTGAAGACTTTATTAGAATGTTTTGCCAAAATGAGGTTCTGAACTTATCGTGAACTTTATAGCGGAATTTCGTGCAGCAAATCAACGTCGAGATAAGATACGTGAGCTGTGCTAAATAATGCAAATATTAGGTACTTTAGTTGGAATGAAGTTGGCAAAGGAATTGTTTTAATTGTACGTTAGAGTAAAAAACGTGGACGTATATCGTGTCCAAAATTCCAGGCATTGTCTGAACACCCTGTGTATTTTCTTTGCTTCGTAGTAGATCGAGTTACTGAATAAAAATATACTTCCAATAATTATTGTAAGGTTATTTAAATATCGTTAATGAGGAACGGTAGGTGGATACGGAGAAGATCAACAAATTATCGGCTACTCATATTCACTGAACATCGAGTTCTGAAAAATAAATATTTTCCTTGTGAAAATATACTCACAACGTAACCGTTAAGATCTAAATATTAAGCAAATAAAACGTTTATCTTGTCTAAGAATATTCATTGTAGATTAAAGAAGAACTAATGATATTATGTTAATATTTTTTGAAGCATTAATAAAACTTCAAATTGATTGTAATAGTCACTCTATTTTAAATTCAATTATTTTATTTGCAGTTTTTATTTATGTTATTGAAACCGCTCTTTGATTTTTCAATATCTTTTCTAATTGTTTCGAGGATTTTTTTTATTCTTCAGAAGTTATTTATTTGTACAAAATTAGTTCTCTCTCCATAATTCAACATTGTTTGTTTGTCAAAATCATGCATCCATTGAGTAAGGAGTTGATCTAACCAATAATATTCAATGGAGGATGTATTTGCATATTATGCTAATTGATCTATAATTGATTACGCTACGCTATTGGATTTAGCTGCAATAATAATGGAATCTGCAAGATAAAAAGCAGAAGCTGACGATCGTTAACGTTTTGTAGGACAACATTTGCTTCTTACGACTTTGTTAGTAGAATTTCTAACGGCTTTAATTTAATCCTTTTTCCTATGCCTTTGCAGGATATTCGAACCGCTGTTTTAACAAAGTGAACGTTCGTCTTTTCCACGTAATACTAATCTGTGTATTATGTTCGAATTACTTCAGTTCATACTTCATGCTCAAACACCTTTAATATCATTTTATCATTTCTATTAATGCTTTATATTATTTGCATACTAAATTATGATTATTTTTGTTGTGAAAACATTTATTTCGTCGTTTCTGTTCTATTTAACAGGAAGGAGCTGTTAGAATCCTAGTAGCGAATGGTAAATATGCTCGTTAAATTGATAGTCAATACAAATTGCTAAACAATATTTCCCATAATATAAAGGAAACATTGATCCAGAATGCTTCAAAGTAGTCGATGTATAAACGCGTACAAACGTTGAGTTACAAGTGTGTTGAATACGTAATTGATGACGTCATTTTACGCAACGGACAAAGCTTTGGCTTGCAGTTCGTACTGTGACTAACGATACAATTGGAGTGTTTAAAATTGATCAATTTCATGTCTTTCACTGACTTTTAAAAATACAATTTTTGGTACCAATTTAGTTTCTGTCATTGGGTTTTGGTTGCAATGAACAAAATTACCATAATCTTAGTGTTCTATACGGTCTATACCTTACATTGATTTTATCCCGATTGGAAACCGTCAGTTTATTTTTATATTTCATGTGTCCAGTTTTTAATAAATTGCCATTATTTTCCAACCTACTCTCTTCTAACATAACTTTCTTAATGCATAGATACCTGGATCTTGTGTCTTGTATACGTATTAAGTAATGAAGAATAGAATTGAAAGTATGCATCAATAGGTATAATTACCAAAAAATCACCGCTTTGGTTGACGGTTTACAATTTATTTTCAGCAAACTTATCTGACTGTATTTCCGTGTTAGTAAAATATCTAAATTCATAAAAAAAATGTAACTCTGAATAAAACCTTTGTTGAAATATTGATTTCATTTACAAAAGTTTCTCTCTTAAAAAGCAATTACGTTTCTTACACTATACGTGTGATTTATTGCAACGACCTTTTTTTTCTCTTATCATGCACATTTGGTAAACCTATTGTGAGTCCTGTATACACTCAACACTTGGTAACACATGTTAAACCTTGTGAATATTTATTGTATAGATTCCTAGAAGTACGGGTAAGAAATACTCGAAGAGGGTCATAAATAAAGGTATAATTTTGAGTGTTATATAGACCCTAAAACAGTTGAGTTATATAGCTCTTTGTGTGTAGTTCACTCGTATCCTTCAGACTGTTAAGACATACCTTCGATACTCTATTTGAAGATAAATAAAGTGACTATCTTCCTACAACAAAGTGCTTGAATTATTTACTAAAATTAATCACACCACTATCCATAATCCCAATAGAAATCAAAATTGTATCATCAAGTGCCTACGTACTGCCTACGTTCGTACAAATAGAAACATCAGCAAATGCGACGCCTCGTTGAATATTAATAACGTTTTCAAAGTCATACCAACCCCAGCCCCAGTGGGTTGTCGTAAAATATTCTGTGTATTAGTAAACATTTGAATACGTGTATACCAAAGACGACTTCATGAGAAGATCGATACAATAATCGTTACCTAGTACCTAACTACGCTAGAACCAGCAACACCATTAATTTTTCACGTTATTGTGGTTTGTGGTAAAAATAAGTGTGGTCACCGGTTAGTAATTTATTTTTGCTGCAATACAAATATAACGTTAGAAAATAAGAAGAAGCTTCAGAAAAAGGCATTCACTATAACAGAACTGGAGAAAGAATATGAAAGTAGCAATCGTTTTTAACACAAGCCATCGTAGCATCTATCTATCTATTCATTCATTGATAGTTGAAATTCAGTAGAATCCTAGGAATCCGTAAAAATGGCGGGCACATGCGAGTCGATAAGCCTCCTACATCATTAGCTGCTTCTGCTACGATCACTCACTTGTTATACCCCAGCCACACTATGCTACTCGTCCTGCTACTCGTGCTGCTCCTCGTCCTGCTCATCGCGCTGCCGCTCGCCTCGATATTGCCGTCTGGCCACACACTGCTCTACTCGCGCGATTAATCGCGACGCTCTTCACTAGGGATGGGTCGTCGACGTATTTTTCATCAACGAGACTAGATAGTTAAATGTCGTTCATCAACTAGTCATTCAACTAGTTAAAATTAGGGTTGTAACGGAGGCCTACTTAGCGGAGGCGGAGGCGGATGCGGAGGTGAA
>CAJQZN010017598.1:0-11412 GCA_907164685.1 Colias eurytheme | reverse complement strand
CGTGCTCTTGCCGCTCGCGGGTCAGCGCCTCCTGACAAATAAATACAAATTTAAATTCATTTATTTGGCACCAGAACAAAAATAAGTAAAAGAAAAAGACGATTTACAACAAAAAAATAGAGTGATGATAAGAAGGTCCCCACGTCAGCAAAAGTTACAGAGAATGTTTCTGTTACACTGGTTTTCAGTGACGACCGGACGAATATAATAAATGTGAGTTAGAATAAAGTACATATAGAACAAACTTAGTATATCAGAAATAATAAAGAACTAGGCTAAGTTATAAATGCACATGTTTATGCACGCATTGAACCGCACGCATGGACGCATACACGTACGTACGGACCCGAACTCTACATGCATAGACACATGCGCCCGCAAAAATGAAAACATCCAGACCTAGTTATCCAGATACACGCACGCACATTCACATTTCTTACGATCATACACAATTGCGTACGAACAAATATGCACACATACGAATATATATCCACAACCACATACTGAATTGAACACGCCCTTATACAACACACCTATCAACACATTTCATTAGTTTTAAGTGCTAGGACACAATAGGGAATTAACAAATCTCTGTTTCAATAATACCCTTAAAAAACACAAATAAAGAGAAAATCAACATAGTACAATATATGATTAAAAGTTAAAACCTTTTTTCTATTAACATAGGAACTATATTCACCTGTATCATAGCATTGTCGTTGTTATGCAAGTAGTGATCTTGCCACGTCTCCCCCGTGTCGGAGCGCAGGATGACAATCTCTCGTTCTGGACAGGATGCCGTGAAGATCGGGACTTCGATTATCACAGGTCTGGAAATATGTTTATTTAATAAATATATATTATAATACATATACGTTACTGTTTTTAGTTGAAATGAATATCTGGCTCGAAGGATCAAATAACTTTTCTTGTATAAACTATACTTGTTCAATGTTATTTTTCTTGTGTCATTAATTTGTAATTTTAGGGATTAGTGTTCGTGTGGGTATCTGCGAATGTACTAAAATTACTAAAATTTTGTTTTAGAAGATTTAAGTCTATTTACAAGAATCGCTTTGTAGTGAGAATAAAAATTACATTGATATTTATTACAACAATAGCTACGTGTTAATATCACACTATTTATATGACCACACTAACCGCATTTACCCCAAAGCATATAATATTATTTCCACACGATCTTTGTAATTAAGAATAACAGAATTAACTTCAGTTAAAACAGGTCTGTTTATTTAATTTTTTTTTACTTTTCCTCAATAAACTAAAGAAAAAAATTTCACGGATCATCAACAACAATAAATCAAGATCCATGAATCTTATGAATTATTAATGTTATTATTTTTAGTTAACGAGTTGGGTGCTGTGTTCTTATTATACAGTAATTTTATTTTTATGTTCAGCGTCTGTATGAAGTGATTTACTACTATTATCATTTTTTTACCATTTGGTAAAACGAAACTTGATTTATACTGTATTTGAATGTTGTAGTATAAAATTATAAATCCTATCTTACATTAATCAAAACTTGGTCCTTCGAGGCAGATTTCATCAATTACCATATAAGTACAAATCAAACAAACAATAGTTTATTTCTTACAACGAAATTATGAAACTTACGCTAAGAATTTGGCTCCTTGTGGCTGTAGTTCCAGAAGTCTAGAGGCTAGGGCTTCGCCCTCCATTAACGGTGGTGGGGCTGCGGCCGGCGCGCGCCGTGTGGCTGCTCTGTAAGTAAGAAAATATTATATTTTTAATAATGTTAATAGGATGGTTTAAAGTAGTTCAGTCAATGTGAATTTTTTATTTTATTATTGTACAATGTATAATCGAATTATTTTTTAGACAAATGTTGGCCATAATTTCATTTTTGCATTGAAATCTCACGTACATCGATAAGAATTGATTTAATGAGGTAAATCTGTGTTATATTTGTAAATTAATCTATAAGTACATAATGTCTCTCAATAAGATTTTGTTCATTTGTTCAAAATCACTACTTTAACTACGCTTTACATTTCTTCGAACACATAATTAATACTTTTAAGAATCCAATCGATCCTCAAGACACAAACATAGCTGTTTGCGAACAATACAAGTGCCAACTTTAATACAAGACAAAGAAGTCATCAACCGTTCTCAAAACAAAGAAATATCCTCAGAGTTACTGAAATACCAGGTCATCGGATTTAAATGACACGATGATGATGTCACTTCACCATATTAGGAAGGATTTGTATTTTTATCTCGTTAACGTAAACAAGGTAGTTGCGAGTGTGAAATGTTTAATTTAAAGATAATGTTGAACAAGATTCAAGGCCAAAGTTGACATTGACCATTTTGGTCAGTAGTAATGTAATTAAATCAAGGAATTGTAAAGATATTTTGATACAATATTGAAATAACAATTATAATAATTATTTCCAACTTTTTCTAGAAAAAAAAACATAGCATAGGCTAGATAGAAAAGACATACAAGCCTTTTTTAATAATATGTACATAAGGGACCTTTATTGCATATTCCTAAGGAATTATCGTACACACTAGTTCAAAATTAATCAAATTTTATACAAATGACGTCAATTTCCATTTTGAAATAGGGTGATTTTAGGGGAAAAGCTGTAGCCTGCTGGTAAGCGATCATCATCTATAGACATTTGTTGACTATGTCCTGTTTAGAAATATTTAATAAAACAACCTCAAAGACATTCATGATAATTCCTACGTGCTCAACATCACATTACGTAGAGACACTCGAATCAAAGTGCACTTTAGCACAATTGGCAATCAACTTTTGAAAACCGTTTACAAAAGTAAACGATATGCCCAAGCTACTGCCAAGTACCAAGTTTTGGCACGATTTGAATCTAATTATGGCTGTTTGTTTATAAAATACATTGTAACGATAGTGAAAACTTGTGTCGAAATAGCTTATGCGTTTAATGAGTGTTCAGTAATAGGTAGGTAGTAAACTATTTTTAATTTTCACTCGAATTTTGGGTAACATCAACAATCGTTTAAAATAGAAGTTGTTTTTATTTTGTATGTCATCGACATAAATACTATCCCAGTAATACCTTTATGATACTTTGCCTTAGAATTAGAACATAGTAAAACCATTTATATCCTACGTCAAAGCGATAAGGTATCGGTAAATATAAACTCATAAAATTCAAGAGCATAATATTGTAAAGATGTTATTTTGACCAAGATTTTGGTAAGCGATGGGAACGGAAGATAACAAACAAAGAAGCTATGGTTAGCAATTTAAATTAATCAAATTTAATGTACGTGGGAACTTAATCTTTTTTATCAGGTGGAACGCTGAGTCACCTTTGTTTAGTGTATTTGTTAAGTTATAAGTTAAATTATAAAGCCTTTTATCATCCGATTTGCCAGTTAACTTGGGAAAAACTAAACAAAACAATAAGCTATGCCAATAAAATGTAGGTTTCTAATAAAGAAGGATGTTCCACATAAGTTTAGTAGTTGCAGAAAGTCTTACAATTCTTGCAAGCGAGGAGATATCCTGTTGGAACATAGATATTCGTATATAAAATCAATATTATTCAGCAAATACATGAGTATTTGAGAGTCAGATGACTGAAGAGCCAGAATCACGAATATAGGCAATGTTTACACCATGTCCACGATATATTTCTTTCGCAACAGTTATTAGGCGTGGCATGGATCCAAAAACATCGATTTGCTTTATGCGTCATTCACTATGACTTTAAATCTTAGTAACGTAGTAAATTTCGTTATAGATTATAATGTAACAAATATGTTTTCTTTTTAGACTTATTTTCTAGACCGATAAGTATTTACAAACAGTAAACTTGAGACAAGCCTTATGATGCATTTCAGAAATGTGTTGCTATAATATGCTACATTGTCTCGCGGTGTATTCGAAATTATAGTAGAAGGGCTTGTGAAAAAAGCCTCGCTTTGCAGTTCTGAATTAAAGTATTCCAGAATTCTACCTATACCAACTTTGGTATAGGTAGAATTCTGGAGTGTGACCGTATTTAATTTAAAATGGTTCGTAAATGGGATGTTTTATTCATAAGTTTCTAATATAGTTACGATGGGTTTAACATTAGGTATCATTTCTATTTATAAGGATCTCTAATTAAATCCTATTTTGGATAAAACCTATCCCATCAATCCTTCCAATAGGCAAAAAAACAAACTTCTAGCATATATGAGGCAATATTTCAATGTGAAAGATATATTACGTCACGATTAGGGGAACGAAGTGTGACCATGTGATAAGAATAGGGGTCATAAGTTTGAAGGTTTCTGTACGATATCTGATATTCCTGCCTCTTTCTATTAGTGTGAGATATTGGGGTCTATATATTTGGTGATATATCCTCATTATACGCTATTGCCTATTATAGATTTACTTGACACTTTAACAGGGATAAGTTGAAGTCGTATCACATAGAGGATGGCTTAAATTTTAGTTATAGCACATTTAATATTAAAAAATGATTTTTGTTGATAGAAAAAAATATAATAACACATTTACTAGGGCAATGAACTCTACAAACTCAAATTCAAACATTTATTTCTTCAATTAGACTTCTTCTAATGAACTTTTCGGACTTTTGAATCGTCCTAATATATTTTTAACATTTATCACCTTCTTCAACTACATATTACGATAGCTTTATCGTAAAAAATGTAAAGTAAAATTTACTTAACTTTGATTGCGCTTTACGATTTCTTTATCCTCCCAATTATATTCCAAACAATTTCTATAATTAAAGATGAGCAATCTTTACTATCTAACCTACCTTTTATTAAATCCAGCCCATCCAATAAAACAAAAAATCCAACCCATTATGTCGTGTTAAAATATCGCTTGAATAATTCGCGCAATAAACAGCAAGGTCACTTACGTAATATACCTTAGACAATGAGGCTCATGTTACATCTATGTATTGACCTTGATTTGAAGATTAGATAGTATAGCGTGGGTAACATTTCCCTATTATGGAGGGATCCGCTAAAATGGGAGGTGGGAGGGATAATAGAGTCCATTACGATGATTTACATTTATATTATGAATGCGAAAGTTTGTCTGTTTGTTATGCTTTGAAGTTTAAAGCACCGCTTTTTCATATAAATTTTGGATCCTAAAAAGTACCTATTGATTTGGGTCACTAAGACATTTGCTCGTGGTTTTCTTGCAAACGAAACCGAGTGTTATATTACAATTAATCTCATTCCGATAAATGTTGCACCTGATCAGCAAAATTGTGAGTTTGTGTGTGTATTTTATTATGAAAAATAATCATTTTTCCATCGTATTTAACTGCAAATCTTTCGTATTTAGACCTTATTTCTTCCGCATTGTTATACTGAAAAACTTATTTGTGTGTTTTAATTAATATATTCTTCTTTTCATATTGCTACTAACCTGCAAGTAACTCTAGTGGGAGCGGCACACGCTGCTGGTGGTACTATAATCCTGACACCACCACGTCGTTTTGCCTTCATAGCTCCACCGCGAGCGTCAACCACGAAGGACACCAGGAATCTGGGAAAAATGGGTTGTTTTATTTTAGCATTTGTATAGATAGAGAAGATATTTTGGTATGGTTTGGGGTAATAACATCTTGTCATGTAACAAGTCGTGTAATGAAACAGAAAATGCTTGAGATAGATATCTCCAGATATTTGTCCACGTACTATAAGTGCAGTGGACTGATGTAGCTTTGTTTTTAGATAACTCAAGTAAAATTTAACATAAATACATTGCATAGTTTAAAATATAGAACTTTTACATATACTGTATCAGGAAGCCTGAAATTTGTCCTGAAACACAAAGCTACATTAGAAGCCAGGAGTTCATGTATAGCGGTAGGTTCATCGCGGTGCATGTAGGGGCACTGCTGCTGCTGTATCGCTGTACTGCTGCTGCTGTATCGCTGCACTTATGCTGCTGTATCGCTGCACTTCTGCTGCTGTATCGCTGCACTGCTGCTGCTGTATCGCTGCACTGCTGCTGCTGTATTGCTGCACTTCTGCTGCTGTATCGCTGCACTTCTGCTGTATCGCTGCACTTCTGCTGCTGTATCACTGCACTTCTGCTGTTGTATCACTGCACTTCTGCTGCTGTATTGTGCACTTCTGCTGTTGTATCGCTGCACTTCTGCTGCTATATCGCTGCACTGCTACTGCTGTATCGCCCTGTCTGCACTCACCCGATGTCCAGCGGCTGCCGCTCGATGGTGGCCACTCTGCTGTCATTGTTGCTGGGCCACAGGTGGCCGTCCGTCACGCTGTCCTCGAGCGGCTTGGCGCGGTTCAGCGTGCCCGCTTCGCTGTTCATGTAGCGGTACTGCTGCTGCTGCTGGATCGGGCATTCCACTTCTCCTGGTGGAAACAAGATAGTTAGTCAAGTTTAAGAGCTGATTGGAGTCACTCTAATTCAACTTCTTCTTTTCGAACGGGAGAGTAATAAAGGTAGGACGCAAGAAAAGATGGAAGTAACAACCCATGGCTCCGACAAGCCGTAATTTTACGTAAATAAATTACATTTATACATTACATTCATACGAATTCAAATACAAAATAAATAAAAATGCAATTATATAATGATATGCTTACCTCCCTCGTCCTCCGAATCACTCATGAATGTGTCCTGCATTAGTTCTGGGGCTGCCACTCTGTATTTACCCTCAACACCACCTTTAACAAAAAGAAAAATATATTTAAAAACTACACTTTTGAGATTTATAAGATTTTAATTGACGTTTTATCTGACGTCCCAAAAAAGGATTACAGTTTCGACTTTCGTAATGTAACATTTCTTTTAACTAATTGTGAGTGATATTCATTTATTTACTTTTTTTTTATGGTGTCTCTTAATGTTAGCCAGAAGGGCTTCTACATTTTAACGCGGACGCGGGGGTGAACTGAAGGTTCACCCTGGTAGCGACATGCACAAGGGCGTCCCCCCTTGACGGGGACCACGAACCTCGGCTCGCTTGAGTGGAGGAGGCCAGAAGGGCCCTAATCGGACGGGACATTTATTTACGTCTAATTCGTGCTTTTACATAATCGTACCAGTTATTATCTACTTCATTCATCGATTTATATCCATTCACACTTTAAAATGCATTATTCAATACTATCAGTTAGTTTAACCAATGCATTATAACGGAATATCTATAATATAAATTCTTCAACGAATCTAAAGTTCCTGCGAATGAATATAATAAGGATCGAATTGCCATATGATAGAAAGGGACAACACATGTTTGTGTATATCTATCTCGTGTGTCTCTAAAAATGGTTTATGTAAATGCAAGTTAATTTGCATTTTGTCACCAATTGTTACAGTTAAGTGCAATGACTGTGGATACAGATGAATTTAACTACAATACAATTATGTAATGTGCAACCATAATTGTAATGCCATATTATTTAAACTTTTGTATTATGAGCGAATTTTCTTGTAGCACCTACCTAAAGACAATGATATACATATATACTTATATAGTTTGTGTAAACATATTACGCCAAGTTGATATTCTAAATTTAGATTCTAAACGATTTATGTATGACAGAACGATTTATGTATGAAGAAATCACGGGATTCTTTTTGATGAATTTTTGTTATAGAGATTTTAATATGGTTAGGACATAAGCTACTTTTTTTGAGAAACATGAAACATTTAGAAAACATGCACATTTTTATCTTTATTTTAATAGCATTTCTCCTATAAATACTCAGAACGATCGTATTAAAATGAAATTAATAATGAAGCCAATAAATTCGACCTGACGTCAATTAAAAATTTTCACACTAAAACTTAGAACCTTGGCAGTTGACCAAAGTGCCTATATGGCACTATCTTGATATCATTTTCATTTGAGGCTTGAATGCTTCTGATAAAGCGTCTGATTTTTTTCTATTAATAGGCATTGGATATTGTTAAAAGTTTGTTGTGTTTATTACGCATTGGTTTATGTTTATTGAAGGAAAGGAATTTTTTTTACGCAATGTTGCCTTTTATAACTAAGCAATGAAAAACAATAAAGCTACCATAGGTTATTATGGAAATCAATACATATTTATTGATTTAAGTGATAATTTTATGTCATCTTATATATAAAAATGAATCGCAAAATGTGTTGGTAAGCGCATAACTCGAGAACGGCTGAACCGATTTCGATAATTCTTTTTTTATTATATTCCTTGAAGTACGAGGATGGTTTTTATGTAGAGAAAACGTAAATATGTACCACGGGCGAAGCCGGGGCGGACCGCTAGTAGAAATATAAATGTATTAAAAAGTAGTCATCCAACGTCCGACAAATCTACATTATAATGCGAAAAGAACAAAGTATCACTGCCATAATTTATACATTTAATCCGTACGAGAAGACGACAAACTACGTATTAAATATTAATACACATTAGCAATCATCATCATAATTAGAATACCACTCTGCCAATGATACACTGCAAAATCAATTGCCTTTAGACTGGACAAATCAGCTAACATCTTTACTCAGCAGGATAATTAAATACCTACAATTGTATCACGTCTAAAATTACGATATTATCAATGTATCATCGCATGTTTACACGCTTCTTGCCACGTGTGACAATTAGTACTACGTATATCTCTGATTGCATAATCATGATGTGCATGAGGTCATGCGTTGGCGTCCAATTGACTCTACCTGACATCAACTTCTCAATGGTTTCACAATGCTCTTTAAGTTGTTACCGATTGTAATTGGCTGCCCTTAATTTGGCATTTTTTGGCTGAATGATCGTTAATTAAGACTGTTCATTAAATACTCGGTTGATCTGTATTGTATTAGCTATATAGAAAAAAAATGTTGGCGTAACTATAAGACTTTTCAATGCGTTTCGGAAGCAATGGTTTATCAATCTAAGTTTTAATTAAACCTGCATTCCAATAAATGTGGCGACGAATTTGATTAATAAAAGAGTTCAGCAATGTAGAACTTAACACGATTATTTAATCATAGCAAAGTGCATTTTCTAAAAAAATGAAGTTTTAATAAGCTAGTCCAAGATGCCGACATATTTGTTGATAGAGCAGTCAACTTTTAATAGAGATGATGAACTCTAAGCAATGCTTTCGTCACAATTCTTAAATTAATATATCTTTATCCACGTAGGTCTTCCCTTTATAATAGCATTAATGGGTTATCTATGTTCTACTGAATGAAGGTTTATATATCACATGTGCGTTATATAAATCACGGTGAAGTAAGGTTGTCCGGTCAATGTTAATAGTATTATAGTGAAAATTTAATTTAGTTGTTCATTCTTTAATAAGTTATTTGAACCCAGATTGTAACATATCAAATCAAGTTTTTTAGAAGCAAGGGTGAATAATGGTAGTCAATTGAATGTATCATAGAATTGACTCTATCAAAACTTTTTCCTTATAATGCAGTCTCCTTAAAGTTAACGTTAGCTTCGGAATTCTTACAGACAAGTTCTTTATCAAGACTTTAGGAAAAACAAACAGTATATCTACCTATTTCTCTCGATGGAAAAACAATGTACATTGAATCGCCCCTGAAATCATACCAAGGTCGTCTAACACATACCAATGTCAAGATTTCACAATAATTTATACGAATGAGCGATAATTCGTTCCGTGCTATTATTTATAACATATCGAATGTATTTAGAACGTAATTTCATTCGCACATGAGTCAAGCATCGGGAATAGATTGCTTTTGAAATTGATGTAAAACCTTGCAGTGATTTGTTTTGATGTTATGATTTTAGTGCAATTTTTGCAATGTAAATAAGAAAATTCAATTAGGACTATTAAATTCATTTAAAGATAGATAATTAATATCCACTATTTTATTTTAAATTTTAGATATTTCACATCTTTGTAATTGATTTACTGGAATGTAAGTGATTAGTTATCTTACCATTCAAGACTTTATGTTACGAATATGTAATCAAACCCAGAACCGCTCATTTCTGAAGTCATATGTTAACCACTGAACTTAAGTGGCTATCAAGTAGTACAAATAATGACATAGCAATATATACATGTACAGTATATAAATAGTACATACTTGATACTACACATGCGTGTTGATTGCATTAGAACATCACTTGCATGCAGATCAAATGAATGGGTTCTACCTAACATGTACTTTCAAAGATTTTATTTTCAATACTTATGAGGGTACCGTAAAAACTATTTTCAAATCATTTGAGAAAAACTACGGAAAAATCATAATCGAAAAGTGTAATTTTACTTACATTTACAAAAAAAAAACTTATTGTACTAAACTCGTATGTGTTTATAATTTATGTCCAAATTGTATGATAGGTACATTGTATCTAATTAAAGAAACGCTGAGTTCACTCGTCAGTCAATGAAAACGAAATCAAGTTTAGAAAATCACTTATTATATTTAACAATAAACTTTACAAACAAAGACATAAAACTGAATAATAACCAGTGTACAATGTCTTATTCATTCTTACATCACTTAGCACGAGTGGGATCTTCAAAATAATTGTATTTTCGTTGATTACTCATTGTTATTTTGGTTGTGAATGAATCTTTTTGGCAAGAACATCGCTAATAAAGTGTACCGTAAAACAATTGAACGCAGAGAGTATAGAGGAGATATTTCGGTTTTAAATACACCGCAAATAACTTTATTTACGAGGCTCTACCACTAGCCGTGTATATTTTGTCTTAGTAAAGTTAAAATATTTCTTTCCTCGATAATAAGTATAATCAGAGTCGATTCAATAATAATTGAATGGATTTATAAGATGATTTACATACTAAAGACAATAAAAATGAAGAATAAGTTATACCTTTAAAAAAATTATTTAACTATTTCAGTGCTTAGTAAATGTAGAGACGTTTCATTTTTCCGTGTAATAAGTTTTATTAATACAATATAAGTGCATAAACTGATTATTTACAACGTGTTCTCAATCCTAAACCATTTGAAATCGTAAAATATATAAAAAGCTATAACTGGATGAAATCTCACCGCACCTTGGTGTCCACCTACATAATCACTTCTATGTAGAGGGTTGACATCACCACATTAAAACTAATGTAGGTAATATTACCAGTTCTGCATACTAATAACTGTCGGTGCTTACTGCATTTTCCATGTTAAGATTAAATTGTTTATTTTTATTCGGAACATGAAGGTTATTAAATATACTTAATATAATAAATCTGAAGAGTTCGTTTGTTTATTTGAACACGCTAATCTCAGGAACTACTGGTGCGATTAGAAAAAATATTTCGGTGTTAGATAGCCCATTTATCATCACGCTAAGACTAATAGCAGCGGGGCAATGCGGGTAAAACTGCGGGGCACAGCTAAATTTCTTAA
>CAJQZN010017593.1:0-29329 GCA_907164685.1 Colias eurytheme | reverse complement strand
ATCTTAAGTTTATGTTCTCACCTACCTTTAGCCGTAACATATATAAATCTCGTGTCACAATGTTTGTCCTCAATGGACTCCTAAACCACTTAACCGATTATAATAAAATTCGCACACCATGTGCAGTTCGATCCAACTTGAGAGATAGGATAGTTTAAACATGTAGGTACCACGGGCGAAGCCGGGGCGGACCACTAGTATAATATTATATATAATTATACCAATGATTGTATGTAGTGATTTACTATAACATAGTTACAAGCTTGGCGCCCGCGACTTTGCCCGCGGGTCAAAGAAAATTCCCATGGGAATTAGATGTTTCACTATGGTAAAAAGAAGCTCATATATATCTCTCGATAGCCTCTTCACTAACTGCCACATAATAATTATACCATAAAACTATTATAAAGGCGAAAGTTTGTATGGATGTATGGATGTATGGATGTATGGATGTTTGTTACTCTTTCACGTAAAAACTACTGAACCGATTACAATGAAATTTAGCACACATATAGAGGGTAACTTGATTAACACATAGGATAGGTTTTATCCCGGAAATCCCACGGGAACGGGAACTATGCGGGTTTTCCTTTGAAAACGCGGGCGAAGCCGCGGGCGGAAATCTAGTTATACCATAAAATTATCACTCAATACTAATATATTTTTTTTTACTTCAAGCCCTTCCTACAGTATAGCGAAATGAATATTTGTATCGTCATTTCTTAGGAAAAACCTGAATGGTTAGACTATCGCAACAGCTCGCTTGAAATCGTATGAGAATTAAAAAAATACAAGCCTAGGGAACGAATGTAGGTACAGAACTGTAGTTCTTGAAATTGCATATTTTTCACAAATAAATCATTAGATATTAAAACCATATTCAAACTTATGGGGTTTTGTTACCCACGTAGAATGAAAGTAGTAAATTGTATTAAACATTTATTCAACCTTTCACTGTTACAATATTATTTAAATCTATACGAATGTTTCACCAAAGAGTCTAGTTATAGGAGACAAATCACAAGCAAGCGTTGAGACAATCAAAATAGCTTACGTATCTACCGCGTAGTGGCTATTGCGTATTAACTAAGAAAATTAACGGTCGAAGCTGTTTGAAACTCTGTCAAGTGCGTCCCGCTTCGGAACGCCACAGACAAATAAAACATAGATAACAAAAGTGGCAACGCCACAAACTAATCTCTTATATTCTTTATGGAGCCTATACCTACTATATTATATAAAAATAATGACCCAGTTTATATTTAAATTCAAATCCAGTAACATGCAAGCGATTAGCCCAACCACTATGATTATAATAATAGCCGAAACAAAATCTAAGAACTCTATTATCCATACTAATATTATAAATGCGAAAGTAACTCTGTCTGTCTGTTACTTAATCACGCCTTAACTACTGAACCAATTTGCATGTTGGTATAGAGATATTTTGATACCCGAGAAAGGACATAGGCTTTTTACCCCGGGACATAGGATAGGTTTTATCCCGGAAATCCCACGGGAACGGGAACTATGCGGGTTTTTCTTTGACTGCGCGGGCAAAGCCGCGGTCGGAAAGCTAGTAATAAATAAATAACCGAACAAAATACCAAAGTAATTCTTAAATAATTATTTAAATGATACAAACTTGACAGACGGATGGTAATGAGGCAAGCAACGCCGCGGGCTGGTCATAATATTATTTTTTTGTTTGTGTGATTATAGTGCGTTCACATTGAATACTAGTTGAGTGACCCGACTTTCGTATTGAAAGAAACTATATGCATTTACTATGCCACGTGAATACTTTAGAGTTATGGAAAATCACTTCTTACTACTATTATTATAATAATCTTCTTAATCTTCTTCTTATATATAAAAATGAATCGCAAAATGTGTTGGTAAGCGCATAACTCGAGAACGGCTGAACCGATTTCGATAATTCTTTTTTTATTATATTCCTTGAAGTACGAGGATGGTTTTTATGTAGAGAAAACGTAAATATGTACCACGGGCGAAGCCGGGGCGGACCGCTAGTATATTATATAAATCTCGTGTCACAATGTTTGCCCTCAATGGACTCCTAAACCACTTAACCGATTATAATAAAATTCGCACACCATATGCAGTTCGATCCAACTTGAGAGATAGGATAGTTTAAACATGTAGGTACCACGGGCGAAGCCGGGGCGGAAAACTAGTTCATTTATAATAATATGTGTGTGTTACGCATTCACGTAAAAAAGTCCATCCAATTTGAATGGAATTTGTCATAGAGATAGATTTTAGTCTGTCTTAATACTTACTTTTTATTCTATTATTCAAAGTATTATATAACGTTTGTGTTTGTTACAGATAAAGCTCAAGTAAAGCTTCTTAAAAAACCTAAATTTTAATATTTCAGAAGTCTGTATTATTTTTAAGTGTTTGGCTACCTTGCAACAGATAATAATTATTGTACACATGAGTTTATTTTTTTCTTTTTCTTTTTCTATTTATGTTCACTGTGAGACGTAGAGGAAACAATTGTTAATGTTATTATTGTTTATGTCATTAATTTATGTATACCCCTTTAATTGTTTCTGTAAGATCTCCAAATAAATAAATAAATAATGCTTTCTATACTATTTTTCAAGAAAACTATCTATAGAAGTTGTCGTCGTCGTCGTCGTCGTTTCAGCCGTGGGACGTCCACTGCTGGACAAAGGCCTCCCTCAGGGTTTTCCACCACGACCGGTCACCGGCGGCCTGCATCCAGCGGCTCCCTGCCACTCGGACCAGGTCGTATAGAAGTTGTAGAACATAATAATTATACTAATACAACTAACCCATGTTTAAAATTAAGACATCCAGGAAGTGACGAAATAATTGCGTTTAAACTAATTGTATTTCTGTTCTACAACTACGTACACAATCAATATAAATACAGCTTTTAAAGGTACACACGAACATACAAATGACTTTCTTGTTTATATTTAGAACAGGTTTAGCGTTTAACTTGGTTTAATGGTCAATAGTGAGTCCGTGACTTTATTTTTATACATAAAAAGTAAATTAACCTGTTTGTACAATCGGAAGATAAAGCACATACATTGGTACGAATTGCTTATAATTTATATACCACTAGCGGTCCGCCCCGGCTTCGCCCGTGGTACATATTTACGTTTTCTCTACATAAGAACCATCCTCGTACATCAAGGAATATAATAAAAAAAGAATTATCGTAATGCCGTGACCAAGGAAAACGGGTTTCATTTTTATTTTAATATATATAAATCTCGTGTCACAATGTTTGTCCTCAATGGACTCCTAAACCACTTAACCGATTATAATAAAATTCGCACACCATGTGCAGTTCGATCCAACTTGAGAGATAGGATAGGTTTTATCCCGGAAATCCCACGGGAAAGGGAAGTATGCGGGGTTTTCACTGAAAACGCGGGCGAAGCCGCGGGCGGAAAGCTATTTTAATATATAGATATAGATTAAGTACAAGTTAATGCTTACTTCTTGACTAGAGTATGATATTATATTGTTTTAGTTCTGAATTACTGACTACGAAGAAAGAGGCTTTTGATTTTCAAGTGTACTACATAGTGTAGAGCAAAGTCACTTCCCACGTCTGTATGTATGCTTAGATATTTACAATGGATTAAGATGCAGTTTTTTTAATAGATAGAGAGGATACAAGAGGAAGCTTTTAGTATAATATAATTGAATAGGTTTTATTATTTTTTTTTCAGTGATCTTTCGACTTCCGCTAAGAAAGGTCGCGTCGCGTCGCTCACGTTTGGGCGCTAGTTAGTGCTCGGGTATTGCGCTGACGCAGCAACCTACAAATCGTCACGTCTGGCCGCGTGCGGTCGCCGCGATGACCCAGTTACCGAAAGTAACTCACATATTTGTGTAAACAAAGTGTTAAGGCGAAGCTATAACGTTTAATTAATTATGGCTTCGACATCTCCAATCAAACTAATAACTGAAACAGAACACCTGTTATATAAACACTACAGTGAAGAAAAAATAAAACGAGAACATCTCCAGAATTTAGTGCATGACCTCAAAGGTCAAATAGAAAAACTTCAGCAAGAGTTGAGTTATATCCAGGGGCAAAAAAGTACAGACCCCGACAAAAAAGATAATAATGGGAAGCCGATGCAGGTCCAGTACGAGACGGACGAAGAAGAGCTTGCAAAGGAAACAGAATGGGTACGACAGAAAAGTAGAAAAAAAAGGAAATTGAACACATCACTGTCCCCACCATCTCATCAAGCAGATGAAACTACTGCAAACAAAGAAAATGTAAAACCTAAGAAACAACCTTCACCACCACCCATAATTGTCGAAAACGTAAAAAACTATCAACAGTTTTACGATCTTCTTTCGGAAAATCTAATGAAAGACTCGTTCATCATGAAAATGATGAATGGAGAAAAAGTTAAAATAAATTCTAACGACGGTGACTCGTATCGCGCTATTACCAAGCATTTGTTACAGAACAACTGCCTTTGGTATTCTTATGAAAATAAACAAGAAAGGCCGATTAGGGTAATGGCAAAAAACCTGCACTCCTCATACGTGCCAGCTAGAATACTTGAAGACCTGACATCTAAGGGATACAAAATCCAGGACGCGGTCAACAAATTGAGCTGGAAGAACAAGGAACCCTTAAACATGTTTATGCTCTCTTTCGATAAGGATGAGGACATAAAAAAAATATATGGAATTAAATCCATATTAGGCTGTAAGGTGGACATACAGCCCCTGAAAACATCTAAGCTGATACCACAATGCAAAAGGTGTCAAGCATACGGCCACACACAAAAATACTGTTCAAAAGAACCCAGATGTGTTAAGTGTACAGGCAAGCATTTAACAAAGGATTGCAATAAACCAACTACAATGAAACCAAAATGTGTTCATTGTGGAGAGCCTCATCCGGCTAACTATAGGGGATGCACAGTGGCTAAAGAACTTCAAATTATTAAAAACAAAAGCATAAAAAGGAATGTGCAGCCAAATCTTCAAATTCTAAACAAAGAAAAAGTGACCAAACTCAGTAAACTTACAACAACAAAAGAACTTTCGTATGCATCAGTGACACGAGGAGCGCAGCCACAAACATCCTCACAGTCACAAAATAAGCCACTAAACCAACTCATGGATGAAAAAATGAATACCATCTTAAAGCTTTTAACCTCGTTTGATGAGAGGCTTAAAAAACTTGAGGAAAGCAATAAAAGAGCTTCCAATCATAAACAATAAAAATGTCGAATACATTAAAAATTATGGCATGGAATGCAAATGGACTGCTAAAACATCAGAATGAACTAACAGCAGTCCTAGACATAGAAAACATTGATGTATGCCTCATCTCAGAGACACACTTCAACAAAGAATCCCACGTAGAAATCAAAGGCTACAAAGTTTATCACGCGCTACATCCCCATAATACATCAAGAGGAGGAAGTGCTGTCATTATAAAGGAGAACATCTACCATTATGAAGTAAATAAATACGAAAAAGAAGAAATACAAGCAGTGGCGGTCAGTGTAAAAACTAAGCATTGTCCTATAACCATTTCATCCATATACTGTCCACCAAGGTATTCCTTGAAAGCAGATCATTACAAAAGCCTTCTACACGATCTTGGAAACAGATTTATATTAGGAGGTGATTTTAATGCTAAAAACGTATACTGGGGTTCAAGACTGACCACAACCAAAGGAAGAGAGTTACTATGTGCTATTAGAGACACGCAATGTAAAACTTTATCAACGGGTAAACCAACCTATTGGCCAACCGACCGACAGAAAAAACCAGACTTAATTGACTTTTTTATTTATAAAAATATATCACAAAATTTTCTCCACATTGAGGAAGGTTATGACATGAGCTCAGACCACTCGCCTATCATACTAACTATAAGTGAGAGCATAATATTGAGGGAAAGCCATCCTACTTTAGTAAATAAATATACTAATTGGGAAAGCTTCAAAAAGGACTTGGAATCTGTGATAGAATTAAAAATTCCTCTAAAATGCGAGGAAGATCTGGAGCATGAAATCAGAAAATTTATTGTTGATATACAGAAAAGCGCTTGGAATAATACACCTACTGTTAGAAAAAGCAAAAGATCCAATAATTATCCGCCAGAAATAATAAATCTTATAGCCAAAAAAAGACAACAAAGACAGATATGGCATCATACGAGATTTCCACATGATAAAACAGTACTTAATAATCTTACTAAAAGACTGAAAAGAACAATTCAAAAGTTTCAAGATGAATCAATGGATATCTTCCTTAGTCATCTAACTAGTGATCGTACAACAGATTACTCCCTTTGGAAAACCACAAAAAGTTCAAAAAAACCAATGACGCATATCCCACCAATCAAAGATGTGAATGGGAGGTGGGCAATCAGCAACGAGCAAAAAGCAGCAAGATTTGCACAACATCTGGAGCAAATTTTCAAATCCAATGAAGAGAATGAACACTTCACTTTAGTAGAAGAAACAGCAAATGATGAGCTAGAAATAAGACTAGTCACTCCAAGAGAAGTATCCAGTGAAATTAAACGACTTAGCCGAAAGAAAACACCTGGCTATGATCTCATTACTGGAGAAATCCTTAGAAACCTTCCGCGGAAGGCTATTGTCAAACTAACTACAATCATTAATGCTACCTTTAGGCTTAAGTGTGTGCCTGATGTGTGGAAAATAGCCGAAGTTATAATGATACCAAAACCTGGTAAACCGCCACATGAGACTACTTCATACCGGCCGATCTCTCTGCTGCCGATCATGTCAAAATTATTTGAAAAACTTTTCTTGAAACGGTTAAAACCCATAATCGAGGAAAGAAACTTAATTCCTGAGTACCAATTTGGATTCAGAGAACGCCATTCTACAATAGATCAAGTACATAGGATAACCAATATAATTGAAAAGGCTCTAGAAGAAAGAAAAGTTTGCTCCACGGTATTTTTGGATGTGGCGCAAGCATTTGATAAAGTATGGCACGAAGGGCTTATATACAAACTAAGAAATATGCTCCCAAAACAGTTTGCTGACATCTTAGAGTCTTACTTATCACAACGTATGTTTAGAGTAAGGCAAGATGATGCATATTCAGAGCTTAAGCCTATAAAAGCTGGAGTACCGCAAGGAAGTGTCCTGGGTCCTATTCTGTACTTGTTGTACACTTGCGATATTCCTGAGTTAGAGAACAACACCATTGCAACATTTGCGGATGACACAGCTATAATGGCTACAGGTGACACTCATGAAGAAGCAGTAGAAAAAGTTCAGACAGCTGTTAATACGATCTTTGACTGGACGAAAAAATGGAGAGTAAAACTCAATGAGTCTAAATCTATTCACATAGACTTCACAAACAAAAAGCCAAATTATCATCCGGTATACATAAATAATCATGTAATACCTTATCAAAATACAGCGAAATACCTGGGTATGACTCTAGACGCAAAGCTTCGCTGGAAGGCTCATGTCAAAAAGAAACGCGAGGAGCTAGAGCTTCGCTATAAGGCTATGTACTGGCTAATTGGCAAGCATTCTACACTTTCAAAGCAAAACAAATTACTCTTGTATAAACAAGTCCTTATGCCTTTGTGGACTTATGGTAGTCAGCTTTGGGGCTGTACCAAACAAAGTAATATCACTATCATACAACGATTCCAAAATAAAGTGCTGAGAGAGATCGTGAATGCTCCCTGGTACATTAGAAATGACGACCTACATCGGGACCTTAAAGTAGATCTCGTCACGGACATAATTAAAAAAAACGCCGAAGCTCACGAACGCAGACTTCACCATCATGTGAACGTCGAGGCTATCCAGCTCCTTGACAACACGGACATAGTGAGAAGACTAAAAAGGACAAAACCTTTTGAGTTAGTTTAGTGAAGTGTCAGTGTAATATAGTGAGTGCTATTCATAAAGAACACATGAACAAAGTGTCTTCGCCTTAAATAGAGACATTAAGAAAAGTGTTAATGGACACATTCTTAGACATACTATACCTAGCAAATTAAGTTAGATTTATATTACTCATTAGCCTATAGTAAAAGGCTAGATCGTAATTTTCAATAATGATACCTTAGGTTCATTATTTTATTTTATAAAAAAAAAAAAAAAAATTATTTTTTTTTTATTTTTTTAAATATTCCCTTGACCTATTTTCAACGCTTTATATTAAGATTATAATATTGCATAATATAAAAGCAAAAAGATTGGCCGAATTTTATTTTTATTAATTGATATGTATTATGTTATTCCTCTAGTGACCCATTAAATCCAAAGCTAATAAAGTTAATAGCAATAGATAAGACGTAAGAAAACTAGTATTAAAATATATTTAAACAAATTCAGTTCCTTTTAAAGCAGACGGAATCGCGATCCGTTCCAAGTCACTGATATCAAAATAATATGCAAATACAGAAATACAATACGTTTATTTCGTAATAAAAAAGCAAGCCTCGACAAACTTAGCGGTATTGGTACAGTGAGAAAAATAGTTACAAGAAATAATAATAATTTGGTTTCAATATAATATTATATTTTTAGCCGATTTCAAATAGGAGGCTTCGACTGTATTTTTTGGGTATGTTAACTATTAACTTTCGACTGGGTAAAATGATTTCGATGATAATTTTTTTTATTTGATAGCTAGTGGCTTCTAGTCATATTTAAAATTAAGTATGTCTTGTTCTTGGAAGGTGGTGAATTTATCTAAAAATAATTATTTATTAATTTTTTACTGATATAGTCGTTATATAAGTTAGACTGATAAGTTAGACTGATATATATAATGTTTTTTTTTAATCGTTAAACGGTATAAAGTCACTTCCTATCCTAAATGTATGTTCAAAACATGAATGAAATATAAATATGTACATAAATATTTAAATCAATACGACGCATGTATTATTTAAAATTAAAAATACTTAATATAGCTGCCTATTTAAAATTTTAATGATTTATTTATTTCTTTACACAATTTTATTTTATATTATGAAATATTATGTTATTTATTTTCCTACGCAAACATCTTCAAAAGAAGAATTTCAAGTTGGTAGGAAGTTTAAATCCGTAGGATTTTTCTCTTCAATTCTCTTATTTTCTCAGTAGCAAGAGTAATTTATATGTATTTCATAAACTATTTTACTTATGTATAACGTCAGATACATTCAGTTATAACTTTTCATTTAATTATTTTCTGAAGAATTTCCCAAAATAAATTACCAATTACCGTATCATACAGTAACATACTTTTCTGCTGACGCTCCAAATATTAGGGAAAGCTGCGGTTTGCGGCTGTAACATAGCCGTCTAACGGCGCAGCGGGACTGGCAAACATTTGTCGATATTAATAATAACAAATAATCATTTATATCTGTATTCAATTAAATTAAAACTTGTGAGAACAAAAGTACCATTATACAGAGTTACAGTTACAATTAGTAATTAGAATACTGAGTTCCTATAGTACCTGAATGTTTGTCAAAGTCGTGTGTTATGAGGTGATTCCTTGATCAATTTTATTTACAGACTAGCGGTCCGCCCCGGCTTCGCCCGTGGTACATATTTCGCAATAAAAGGTAGCCTATGTTCTTTCTCAGGGTCTAAAGATTATCTGTTCCAAATTTCATCAAAATCGGTCCAGTAGTTTATGCGTGAAAACCATACATACATACAAACCTTTCCTCTTTATAATCTTATCTTATTCTTATACATATATAAAATTCTCGTGTCACAATGTTAGTCTGCATACTCCTCCGAAACGGGTGGACCGATTCTCATGAAATTTTCTGTGCATATCGGGTAAGTCTGAGAATCGGCCAACATCTATTTTTCATATGTACCACGGGCGAAGCCGGGGCAGACCGCTAGTATTAGTATAGATTAGTAGATGTTCAAAGTCATAATTATTTTATAAGTCTTCACTGGAAATAAAACGAATAATGTTGACGACTTATCTAGATTTAGTAGAGCACAGTAGGCTCATCACTTACAATTTAATTTAAACATTTAAAGAAAAGTGATCCGTGAAACAGGTGTGAAATATTGGCAAAATTTAGAAATCAAAAACTTTTTAACTGATTTCAAACGTGACTTATTCATTATATTATTTACCCCGACGCGGACGGACGCGGACGTTTTGAACGCTCTACAGCGAGCGTGAGCACGTCTCCCGATGTATAAATCGCGTTCAAAATCCGTTAAATACTATGTTGGGAAGATGATAAGAGGCTGTACAGAAAATGTTGCGCCAGTGACTCCATGATCATTTTGTACTCGATTTCTTATCAAATACGCTAGAATGCTTACTTTGCAAGTTCAATCTATGCGATTAAACTGTATACAAGTAGAGCAATAAACTTCATACTCTATTGCGATGTTAGATTGATATTTTGTCGCTGTTATAAGTGATATCCGAAGTTATTTACGAAGCTTTGAGTGGACAAAATAAATAAGGGGGACCACGAAATGTATAGATATAGGATGACTCCTACTTTTGACATAAAAATACTTCAAAATTCAAAATTGTTTATTTGGAATATTAAAACATACAATACAAAAACTTTATGACCGAATACATAACTTTTATTGCAAACATTTAATTTGCGATCACCAAGTTTAATGTAATTATTATTTAGAACGAAGAAAATACGTACACATAAAATATATTAATCCTTTTGAGGAATATATGCAATACACAGAAAAACGTTATGTTTTACATCAAAGTATTTTACACAGAAAAACGTTATTTTTTTACATCAATTCCATATAACATGTCTAACGTCGAACCGTTAAAATTGCCACCACTAAAAGGGTGTATGCAATATTATACAACTTGTAGTGATAAAAGCTTATATCCTGATCAATCTAATATATTATCAGGTTTCGCCGCGGGCTAAAGTATATTCATTGATAATTTCATTAATATTTTATTCAAATGATTTCACGCGAAGCTCATGCACGCGTTGATGTCTTTTACACGGACTGGTTTTGATTGGTAAGTTTACTGTAGGACTGTATATTACCATATATTATTATATACCACTTATTCTTTTAATAAAACAGATGAACAGATACATAAAGCACCTGTCAATAAGTCAAATTGTCGACAGGTTCTTTAAAAAGGGAAATAATTTTCATTAAGAAAGCTTTTAAGATTTTCAGCTTTTCATTTTAGATTTTAAGCTTTTCACTTGGATTAACTTAGCGATAAAAATATATATATATATGTATGTATTCTGAGTTAATAAGTTACTCTATGTTTAAATCCTTTTAACCACAAAGTAATTAATGATTACTCCATTTAAAGTGTGTGAAAGAAGTTAGAATATTAAGGAATTAAAACACTAACCGAAATATATTCTCAACTAGCTTCAGCCCACAGCTTCGCTCGCGTAAACTTCATATTTTCCCTTAACCTAACTTTTTATTTTCCTTGTTAAACACCAAGTCTGATTTTTGTAGCATGTCCTTATCATTTCTTATGACTAGTCTTTCTTCTTACTCAATATCTTCAAACCCAGTTCAGTTTATACGCAGGGTATACCCAATCAGGCGTATATGCATGACAGGCAGACAGAGTTAGTCGTATTTAGATTGATCTTGTATAACAATATTAATTGTCCTGTGAAATATATGTAACTAGTGGTCCGCCCCGGCTTCGCCCGTGGTACATATTTTGCAATAAAAGGTAGCCTATGTCCTTTCTCGGGTATCAAAATATCTCCATACCAAATTTCATGCAAATTGGTTCAGTAATTTAGACGTGATTGAGTAACAGACATACAGACAGAGTTACTTTCGCATTTATAATATTAGTATGGATTTAATGTTAGAATTATCTAATTTGTAGAAATAAGCTTAAAATTGCAATCATGTCATGTGTTGTTTAATGAGTCGTAAATATAATCAAATCTAAATAAACACATAAAATCAAACAGGTGGACGATCAAATTTTACGATTCCAATCAAGAAACACTAAAATATATAATTATTACTATTAGTAAAAGGTTATCGATGTAATCGATACCTTATACCTAGATTTGTATAAATTTTAAAACTTATACTTAATGAAAATAAAACTTTATTTAAGATTTATTATAGGAATTTCACTTCGTACACAAGTCTAATATTTTCTATAAATATGATTAAAACGAATCGTGTAATAGATAGCAATATTAAACGATTCATTTTAATATTTATATCGTATATACATTGAATTCTAACTTTCAATATAGTTTGCATTACAACAATTACGAAGAATAAAAATTAAAGGATGATTAGACATTTTGTTTTTACTGTCAACTGGTGTTTATTGTTATTTTCATTTAATTAACTACTGTAACTCAAGAATGTAGCTTTTATCAAAAATCTATAATAAACGGGGAAAATTTATTCAAACATTTATTCATAGGTAGCTAAACATACAATTTAGTAAAATGTACATCCTCTTCTTTCTATCTTAATGTAAATATGTAGCTTATATACATATAAGAATATTAACATATTAATTGATAATGGCGCAACTAAAATTGATGATATAAACCACTTTGAATCTACGATAATTCGATGATAACAGACAAGAAAATGATAGATTTTTCCATAAATCCAAACAAATATTTTTAATTTATTCATGGACAAAGGTTAACATACATTTTGATTAATATTAACTGACGGTAGTCGTTTTATATCTTTACTAGCTTTCCACCCACGGCTTCGCCCGCGTTTTCAAAGAAAAACCTGCGCATCACCCGTTCCCGTGGGATTTCCTGGATAAAACCTAGCCTATGTGTTAATCCAAGTTACCCTCTATATGTGTGCTAAATTTCATTAAAATCGGTCCAGTAGTTTATGCGTGAAAACTATACATACATACATAATTATAAACCTTTCCTCTTTATAATATTACTATAGTATAAAGTATATATATATATATATATATATATATACATAAATATATATTACTTGTATTTAATTGATTTAAAGCGACTATTGAATGTTAATATATTAAAAACTCTAACTATTGAAAAATGTAACAAGGTTTTCTAACTACATATTATATCATTTTATACTGAGACCTATATGTAAGAGTTAGAATATTACTTTACGTTTTACGTTTCGAATAGTATTCTTGAAATAAGCTCGTTCCATCAAACAATTCTTAAGCTTTATGCTATTATATTTAGGTGAATGTTTTAAGCTAACTATTTAGTGAGTTTCTACAAAAATTCTATTTCTTTTAATTTATAAATGAAGGTGCAATATCCACTTACAAACCATAACACAGACATAGTAATGCAATTAAGAAACGTTACAAAACAGACGTGTTTAAGATATTTTTAACGCAACACTAAATAAAACAGGAATTCCAGTTGTAACAGTAATTATTCTCGCAATACTTTACTAGTTAAACATATAAAAATTAATCATATACTAAGAAAAATTGCTTCAGTCGAACAAAGTTAGAAACGTATCCTTCGTCGATGCGAAATTCGCATATTTAATTATTAAAATACAAACATTATTTATTCGTTTATTAGACTTTATAATTATAACATAGACTTACCACTTACCACAGGTTAAAGCAGTCTCTACAGAGAAGAGTCGCGAAGAAACACTGTAGTTACCCTTTTAAATTACGTCAAGAATAGGTACATATTATTTTTTTAAACCATTCTCAAACTCATCCCAATCCATACTTAATATTATAAATGCGAAAGTAACTCTGTCTGTCTGTCTGTTACAAATTTGCATGAAATTTGGTATAGAGATATTTTGATACCCGAGAAGGGACATAAACTACTTTTTACCCCGGGACATAGGATAGGTTTTATCCCGGAAATCCCACGGGAACGGGAACTATGCGGATTTTTCTTAGACTGCGCGGGCGAAGCCGCGGGTGGAAAGCTAGTATGTATCATCATAATATAAGGAACATCAGTTCAATATTATGCTTGCTATAAACCGTTAACTGTATTCCACGTGATTTAAAAGAATCATAAAATAGTAAATACCTACCTATTATATGTATATTGCAATAATAGATATTATTAAATAAATTTAATTCATAAATAAATGTATTACAACTCAAATGTTTTATGACACATTCGTAATAATATTTCACGCCCGTAAGTATTAAAAATTATTTATATAAAAAATTCCAATCGTAAGCAATCGATCAACATCATAATATAACATTACTCGTATCGCTGGATTTAATTATTGGAAAATAGGATACAATGAATACACGTGACAATAAATCAATTCATAATATATATAAATTATTAATTGCGAGAAATACCAGAGAAATAAATGGATCTGAGAAATGCACTTGTGTGTATTATTTTCCTTAATAACCGTTCCTTTATATACTTCTAAGATCTTATAATTTTCAATATTACTATAACAATAGTTTTCCCCTTATTTGACAGTTTCATAATTCCTCAAACAACATATTGTTACATTGTTACATTTTAGTAATTGCATTGAAGTGAAACTTCTTTATCTCTATTTAGGCGCATTGAGAGTAAAATACGCGACCTTGAAGTCATGGCAATACCATCACGTCATGGAGTAAGGCGACGACTTTAGTGTCTTTGAATCTTGCCAAAGAATTTCCACTTCTGACACGTATGATCGTCACACACGCTTTTTTGTATATTTGTTCGTTTTCAATATAATAAAAAATTAAATATGTAACATTAATTATTCCTATACTTTCAATACATTAACATTAGCATCTGCTAAAAGCCGCTCTATCCACCCTTAAACTCAATGAATGAACATATTTCACAGAAATTAGCTAAAAATAACTACACATATTACACGTTCATATTCTATTAATAGACCAACAAAAGTAATTGTAACAGATTAACCGTAGATTCACGTTAGATGTATAAAAATGTACATAATCTCAAATAGGTAAAGGTATGGTCCATTATATGAGGACAGTTGATGCTGGGATCTCAGAGAGAGCGCACGTGCTGTGCTTTTCATTAAAATCGTGTGACGTATAGTGATGTGATGTGTTTTGAGGTAATATTTTAAATAAAGTCATATATCAAATATGTATTAAGGAAAAATGACTAACAAATTTTGTAAATGATTCAATTTTTTTTGAGTTATAAAATTGGTAAAGTCCTTAAAGATTGAGGAAATTAACATGATAACATACGAAAAACATCGGAAAAATAAAGTATTTCGTAAATTGACAAAAGTAGTTACTAATAATATAGATAAGTAGAGATGCTTAATTACAAACGAAATAGTATTATCTAGTACAACTCATGATGAAAAATGCAAAAAAAATGTTTTAAAGTAAGTTCTCTATATGTTTATCGAACGCTTTAAGATCGTATAAACAATTTCTTCGAAGCAGGTGCATATTGAAGATGCCATGTTATCGATACATTTGCATTTATAGTCTGTTCTTAACTATATGCAGAAATCTCGTATAAAATGTAAAAGCGTGAAATTAATATTTATTAAATCAATAAAATATCTAAAACATTTAAATAGTAGCTCGTGATCGATATTAAAATTATAAAACAGGTAAGTGGTTTAAATTTATTGTTTCTATTAGAAAAATATAGAATTTCTTGATATGTTTTTATTTCTGTCTACTTATACATATTTCAATTTTGTATTTTACAAGCAAATCTATTATTTTTTTGTTTCTGTAAACATGTATTTTTGTTGCACGAAATCTTAACTTAAATAATTGAAAAATTGAAGTGAAACTTCTTTATCGGGGTTGGACAAAAATTTAGTGTAACATTTTTGCGTTACGCCGTACGCGTGACATTTTTGCGTTACGCCATACTCGTGACATTTTTAAGGTCATAAAGAAGTTTCACTTCTTACGTGTGTACTCTAGTACACGCATACATTTTGTTTATCTATAACTAGCTTTCCATCCGTGGCTTCGCCCACGTTTTAAAAGAAAAACCTGCATAGTTGAAATTCACGAGGGATTTCCGAAATAAAACCTATCTTATGTGTTAATCCAAGTTACCCTATATGTGTGCTAAATTTCATTGTAATCGGTTTTGTAGTATTTGCGTGAAAGAGTAACAAACATACACACACACATCCATCCTCACAAACTTTCGCGTTTATAATATTAGTAGGATTTCTAGCTCTGTTCGAGATAAAACCTTTTAATAACATGTGTACCGCGATTTTTAAAAAGTTTTTACAAAATCACTAATTGAGGAAGCTTCTATACCTTTTTATTATTATAAAATACTACAATGTTTCTATTTTCTTCCGTGCTACATATTTAGCACATCCATTACAACAAATTAATATCTATATTTCCATAGAAACATCAGCGTTTACTACAGTAATAAGATAAATTAATAATATAACAAGGTAATGTTCTAGAAACTATTTCAGTTTCCAATAGTTTATTTGTATTAGTATGAATCTTATTAGAAAATTATTTACAAGCATTTTATAAGAAAAGTTATAAGTATTTTTAACTTTGTAATTTTTATATAACAAGTTGTGTCATCCGGCTTAGCTCGCTATAAATGACATTTGAAGGGATAAAGAATATTTATTTGAAGTCTATGTCACACTTCATACACTCTTGTGTGAATAATCTTTCTAAGCATAATATTACATTGAAACATTCATATAACCATCTTTATTGTAAAATTAATATATAATTGTTATATATAGTTAGGCATCTGCAATTGGCAAATTAAAAAATTCATATTCTACATTCTGTATTTACAAAGCATAGTGCTTTGTAAATACAGAATCCACGGTTGAAATAAGACTAATTTTATTTATTAAATACAAAATAATTATAATATTAGACGTCAGCTCTACAATTATCGATTTTCTTTTGATCTGTTTATCTATAACCTACAACTTATAAATATATAGAGTTTCTTGCCGGTTCTTTTCCATAAATACTGCTTTCCGAATCGGTGGTAAATGTGTATATATATATGTAATGATGATTCAAAAGTACTTCTAGAAAAGGTCAAATTGAATAAATAAATGTGCAAGTTTGAGTTTGAGTTTATATTTAAAACTACGAAAGTATGGAACGAAAATTACAGCAATAAAAAGGCAAATTAATTACTTACTCATTATTTAAAAACCAAGCATGCTTCATACTATTATAAAAATCGAATTGTTTTCTACAAAAATTACTTCGTATATTAAAAACTGTACATAAAAAGGAATTTGCGTCACATTAACACCACACCATTAACCCTTAATTACTCGCGTACATATAGTTACACTTACGCTCGCGTGGGGTATATTTAACCCCAATTTTAAAGGTACAATAAAACATATTTTTAATGACATAATTTTATTTTTATTATAAATATTAGAAAGAGACAACATTGTTCTAAATTATAATACTATATTTAATCAATATAAATATAATAAACTTTAAAGATGAAACTTTAAATTTAGGAACTTTTTATTCAATACATTTATCACATATCATAGTGGAATGGTCGTGAAAAACTTGCTGGTGGCATTTGGCACACATAAATCTTATTTTTTTATCCTTTGACCTTGGATAGATATGGCACCTTTTATAAGTTGTCGATGGACCACCTCTGGAAGTGGGGCTAGGATCCTGAACTTGAGCATTTTTTTAGCCGTTTTTGTATGGCCCTAGGCAGTGTGGTAAATATAACCATAGGCCATCTTTTTGTTCGTCTGCCGACGTTATAGTTAGCACACATTTGGTTGAGTTGTGGTCACTCTGGATCACATCCTCGTCTACCTCATCTTCATCGGAACTATCTATGATGCTTTCTTCGTCTTCTTCCAAGCGCTCAACAATCTTCATCAGACAGAATGACGCTTACTTGCCATTTTAGGCATTCTAACCTAAAACAAATAACCATAAAACAAAGATAACAATATAACAATACAAGATATAAAAACCGAACCATTTAGTATATGTACTGCACATTATAAAATAAAAATACACATACTCACTCGTCCAAAAAAGTTGCACGAATACTCGCGTGGGGCAATATATACCCCAGACGCGATCTCCTGACCCAACTACACGACATGGAGCGGCGCTCGCGAGTGATTCACGGCAAGGGAAGGTATTTAGGCAGCTACTAAGAAAGGCACGCAGGTAGCTTTAAAAATGACGGAGATACGACTCTTCAAATACGCCGTGGGGTTAGATATACCCCACGCGAGTAATTAAGGGTTAACACTACAGTGCACGCGCGTTCTACTATAGTAGAACACACTTACTTATTTTAACGCCATTCATTCATTCTTACACCTAACCCCCCCAGCTCCCAGATAAGCTAAGTCGACAAAATTGCCAAACGGATTAGTATGGTGCATATTTGCAACGTACGCGCATCTTCCTGTTATGACGTGTCAAAGTTCGGCTTCTACTATAGTAGTACATGCGAGTATTGGTGTAATAAAACTGAAGGTAAGTAAAACTTTCTTTTTTGGGTTTTTTATTTTATTATCAATGGACACTGAATGATTTAAATTTTAAAATTGCACGCCTCATAAGCGAAGCGTTGAGGTGGGTACTACTGTCACTTCGCGCAAAACATCTGATTTTTCAAACTTAAAATGTCTTTATGTATCATACATTGCACTTGTAAGATAATACATACACACACATATTAAGAAAAAACACTATTGTTAACGTTCATGATATTTTTGATGTCATTTTTGTTATTTAAACTAGTTAAAAAACAGTTTAAAAAAGTTCTGTCTTGGACGTCCGTGTGTCTGTATGTGCGGATCCTTTTTCTTGTTAACACGATAGCGACCGAAATACTTTACTAATCGAGTCTTTTTTTTTCTCTTACGCTTGAGTATGCTCAGGAATAGAACCCTTTCATTTTTCAGGGTCTGATTCGATGTGGTTTAATTGTTATTAAATAAACAAAAATAATAATTAATAAATATTTATTAAAAAAAATTATGAGGCGTGCACTTTTGGATTTTCCAAATTATTTAACTATGTACAGTTGCATTACTATTTCGTGTGTTATGATGTATTTAATAATTAATATTTCTTTGTTTTTGCGAAAAATGGACCCCGTATTGGAGGCGCGCGTGATGGCTGAACGAAGAATTAGAGGACGAGGAAGTGATCCAAAGTGACTCGTACGATGGGGAAGTATATGTACAACCAATGGAACAGGAAGATAGGAATCAGATGCAGGAAGCTGTAAGTGAAAATCATGGATCATCATCTGAAGATGACACGCCTCTTTCTGAACTTGTCCAAAACAATACACGTGATGACTTTTATTTATCTCGAAATGGAACACGCTGGAGTAAAACATGTCCTTCAGCAACCCGGGCAAGATCTCAAAACATCCGATTCATAAATGCCCTGATAATCCACCAACTAAACAAAGGCCAAGAAAGAATTCTGAGACGCAATTTTCTTTACGATCTTTCGTTCGAGCTGGTGAAACCTCTCATGGCAAGAAGATTGACAGTCGAAAACCTTCCCCGCCAATAAAAAAAATAAAAATAAATAGCTTTTGGGTCACGTAGATGAGGTACCAATACGTCATGATCCTCAAAAAATGGGAAGAGTAGGCAAATTTTGCCTGTGCTCTCGAGCTCGAAAAAATGGTGTAAGCGATGTACCAGATGAATTTGTCCTGATCACCAAGTTGTGGTCTGTATTGAATGTCAGGATGACGGCCAATAAGTCGGTCATCGCTTATTAGAAGTTGTTTTTTTTTGAGCTGATCTCAAACTTGCCAAAAATGTTGATTATTTTCATGATCTCATAATTTGACCATAATTTTAATTATATGCTATTAAATTTTTATTTTTTTCTATAATTATTTGTTATAATAATTAAAAGTTTAATATTACTGAGTATTATCATTTTAGGACCACCCATTTTTTTAATATTTCAAATACAGTTTTCTACTATGGTAGAGCACGCGAGCAACCATGTAAAAAAAAAGGGCGCGTGCGCTGTAGTGTTAAAAAAAATACGTAATCACGTTCATAATTTTATAGACCATAAAGTGACATAAAATTTTGACATGTTAAAACTTAATTAGTATTTGAGGTTGATGCAGCTTTGAATGACGTGCCACCAGCTGTTTTGCATTTCGTTGTTTTTATTGTGGATTAACCTTTTCCAATATTTAAATATTATTTATTTCTTAATGTAGAGCTAAATCAAAAACACGAAAAATATAAGTAAAAAAAAAATATCGGTCGGACACAATTTTTAATAAGATTTAAGAACTTTAAAATATTGCCTCATCGAATAAAAATGATGTCAAATGCATGATATATTCAAGTATTAGGTATATTTTATGAATTGCCTCTCAGTACCATCGTAGCTCCGAAACTAATAAGCTCATATTATGAGTTTATACGTTTCGTCAATAAAAAAATGTTACTCAAATAGACTCGATTTCAATTTTCTTTTTATTTACGAAATACAGTCAATTTTATTTTAGCTAGTTCTAAGTTGATTACAGCCAATTTTAGCCAGTACTAGGTTCAAACATACGTTTCAAATACTAGCTGCGCCTCGCGATTTCCTCGATAAATGTGCTATCTAACACCGAAAGAATTTTTCAAATCAGACCAGAAGTTCCTGAGATTAACGCGTTCAAACAAACAAATAAACTCTTCAGCTTTATAATGTTATATATGTATATATTATATAGTATTATATATTATGTAGATAATTAATAAATAACCTATTGTACTGTAAAATCACAATAAAGGACTTTGTCACCGGTAGTGCAGTTGTCACGTTTATTCCATAAAATATAATCAAAGTCATATTTATAGAAAGGCGATATGAATTTTCAGTATTTAATTTTATTAAAAGGTATATTGTTGATATTGACCCTGGTTTCGCTTTTAGGTACTATAGGAAATAACTTTACATTAGGAATCGACTTTGTTAGAAAATAATTCTCGGTATTGCAAGTAGAATTATTTCAAAATTTATGAGAAACAATTGTACTATTTATTTAAGATGGAGTGAGTCATATACACAGTTTTATGTTTAAATTACTACTTAAAGGAATTTAACGTTAATTCATTTAAAATGCTATTTTGCATCTGTGGTTTTTTGTATTAATTAAAAGAAATGTTACAACCTACCAAAGTTTTTGGGAAAATCATTCAGAAGTAGAAAGAACAACAATACCTTCTAATATATTAAATGCGATAGTAACTTTGTCTATCTGTCTGTTTGTCACTTCTTCGTGCTGAACTACTGAACCAATTTAAGTGAAATTTGGTACAAAGATAGTTTGAGACCCACAGGAACAGGAACAATGCGGGTTTTCGTTTTACTACGCAGAAGAAACCGAGGGCGGAAAACTAGTTCTCAATATGTCTGGCAGAAGGTTAAAGATATTGGATACCATACATACATAACAGAAGATGTTTTTACTAGTTATATTTAAATATTTTTTTTTCTAAATTGAACATTATTTATTAGTATGGACTTAATATTACAAATACGAAAGTAACTCTGTCTGTCTGTCTGTTACTCAATCACGCCTTAACTACTGAACCAATTTGCATGAAATTTGATATAGAGATATTTTGATACCCGAGAAAGGACATAGGATAGGTTTTATCCCGGAAATCCCACGGGAACGGGAACTATGCGGGTTTTTCTTTGAGAACGCGGGCGAAGCCGCGGGCGGAAAGCTAGTATTTATATACATATATTTTTTCTAAATTGAACATTATACGACCTCAGTTTTAACTACAAACTTACATAGTGTTCGTTCACCTATACCAAATAAACAGCCTGCCCGCGATGGCCGCACTATTAGAATTTCAAATGTACTAGACCAAATCGTGCGCTAGACTTGCACTTAGACAGGACATCTAGAGATAGTGTACAATCTAAAGGATATGGAATTGAAACGTGTTAATGGGGAAGATATTTAGCAAACTATTTAACTATGTTCTGTAGGTTTCTTCTCTTGTCTTAAGTCTATCCTACTAATATTATAAATGCGATAGTTTGTGAGGATGTGTATGTGTGTGTTTGTTACTCTTTTACGCAAATACTACTGAACCGATTACAATGAAATTTAACACACATATAGAGGGTATCTTGAATTAACACATAGGATAGTTTTATCCCGGAAAACCCACGAGAACAGGAACTATGCAGGGTTTTCTTTGAAAACGGGGGCGAAGCCGCGGGCGGAAAGCTAGTACATAGTTTAATAATAAATAGATCCATCTATAATAGATCTCTATAGAGTTAAGTATTGTATGTTTTGGTTTTAATTCAAAAATCTTATGCGGGCTACTCACATACCTGCAGGAGGGGCAATTTAGAGAACAACTGAAATTGCTCCGAATGCCGTACAACCGATATTGTTCCAATATTGCCCTTGCGGCTGGTACGTGAGTGGCCGGATGTTTATTATGTTATAATTTAACTTAATATTATAAAATTCTTAAATTTAAAGACTTAAAGGGTACAAAATAATCATATTTTTAATTTTTGTAAATTAATTATATAGTAAAAACGAGTACGAATTATTATTACGATGACGATGTGATATTGTGTGATTTAATTGCAGAGAATGTCGCGTGCATAAACTAGTTATTAAAAAAAATATAGAAAAATATATCTAACAAGATAGCTCGTCTGTACCTCTGTCAACAAAAAATCTATAATCCATTTTAGCTCTTGAGTCTTGCACATGATTATTATCCTATTATCTTGACTATGTTTTCTGTGACAATGCATTTTTTCTAGTTAGATGGTAAAACCACAGTATTACAATATTATAGGAAATATGGTAATACTGTGGTAAAACTTTCAGGCAAAACGTACCATCTTATCTTAATCTTAATATTAATACTATTATAAAGGCGAAAGTTTGTAAGGATGTATGGATGTATGGATGTATGGATGTATGGGTGTTTGTTACTCTTTCACGTAAAAACTACTGAACCGATTACAATGAAATTTAGCACACATATAGAGGGTAACTTGGATTAACACATAGGATAGGTTTTATCCCGGAAATCCCACGGGAACGGGAACTATGCGGGTTTTCCTTTGAAAACGCGGGCGAAGCCGCGGGCGGAAATCTAGTGCTTAAATAAAACAGTTGATAAATTTACACATTACTCTCTTCAAACATATTCCTCCTGGTACATTGTTATAAATTTTATGTATTTATTGATATAAAGCCTTATAGCCTTCCTCGATAAATGGGCTTGAAAAAAACTTCTGGTAACAGTATAACATGATAGTATACATAGTCTATACTAGCTGTGCCTTGGTCTTAGCGTGATGATAATATATAGACCTCCTCGATAAATGGGCTATCTACCGAAAGAATTTTTCAAATCGGACCGGTAGTTCCTGAGAGTAGCGCGTTCAAACAAACAAACTCTTCAGCTTTATAAGTAAGTACAGATTCGTTTGTAAAATTCGTTAGAATGAGGTCTAAACTACCTACAATAAAAACAGAGAAATCATTAATATGTTTGTTTTTCTAATTTTAAATGTTACTTCCATTATAATATTTGTTTATTGTTTTTCGACAATTAATTTTAAACAGGCGTAGGTAATAAAATTAAGGTTGCTTTTTAGATATTTTTATTAGTACATAATAAAATAAGCATGTGATTAATATTAATGTTTGTTTGTTTGAACGCAGCAGATTAGCATTTCGGGAACTACTGATCCGATTTGAAAAATTCTTATGGTGTTAGTGATAGTCCATTTATCGAGGAAGGCTATAAGCTATATGTCATTTCGCTAAGACCAACAAGAGCGGAGCACTGCGGGTAAAACCGCGGATCACAGTTTGTCATAGATATTACATAAATTTATATGTATGCCTACAAATACCAATATTGTAACAGCTCTAGATCATATCATTTACAAACAAAACTAATCTTCTTATATATAAAAATGGATCGCAAAATGTGTTGGTAAGCGCATAACTCGAGAACGGCTGAACCGATTTCGATAATTCTTTTTTTATTATATTCCTTGAAGTACGAGGATGGTTTTTACGTAGAGAAAACGTAAATATGTACCACGGGCGAAGCCGGGGCGGACTGCTAGTTGAATATATAAATTACTAGATTTCCATCGCGGATTCGCCCGCGTTTTTAATTAAGAAAAACACGCATAGAACCCGTTCCTGTGGAATTTCTGGGATAAAAATTTGCTTATGTCTTATTCTAGGTCTTCAGCTACCTACATACCAAATTTCATTGTGATCGGTTCAGTACTATTTGCGTGAAAGAGTAACAAACATCCATCCATCCTCACAAATTTTCGCATTTATTATATTACTAGTGGTCCGCCTCGGCTTCGCCCGTGGTACCTACATGTTTAAACTATCCTATCTCTCAAGTTGGATCGAACTGCACATGGTGTGCGAATTTTATTATAATCGGTTAAGGGCCGATTTTTCAATCCTTGGATAAAACTTATTCGTCGAATAATGTATAAAACTACCATTTTAAAAACGTATTCTAATTGCCCGTATTTGACAGTTTATGTGACATTTTAATATTATCGTGTAATACTTTATTGGACGGATAAGTTTTAACCAAGCATTGAAAAATCGGCCCTAAGTGGTTTAGGAGTCCATTGAGGACAAACATTGTGACACGAGATTTATATATATTAAGATAGTGGGATAATGTTAAAAATCAAAATCTAACGCTGAATCACAAAGTTTAAATAAACTATGATACATAACATATCCAATTGATTGCCAAACCATAAATAAATCAAATAAATTAATAATATGAATAAAACTTTAAATTTAAAACCACAGAAGCGATGTATCTATCTAATTGGCCATAAACTAATAAATACTGGTAGAGGATTGTAAATCAAGATAATTAATAGATTCTGCGTATATAGGAAAGAAGATTATTGATAAATTAATTGAAATAATATATATATGTGATTAAGTAATAAATATCAATATGGTCAGGACTGGAAATTGGCAAACCTACGGATTTGTGGGTTTATTTGGAAATACATTGTGCTTTTCAATGTTTAGTTTTCTATACTAATAATATTATAAAGAGGAAAGGTTTGTAATTATTTGTGTATGTATGGTTTTCACGCATAAACTACTGGACCAATTTCAAAAATTCTTTTACCATTAGAAAGCTGCATCTTCACTGAGCAACATTGGCTATATTGCATTATCAAAAAAAGAGATCCTTACCAAAAATGCAATAATGTAACCCAAGGTGTAAAAAATTCCTTAATAAAAATTCTGTCATAACGTGCGCTGCGGAATCTATTCCTTGAAGTACGAGGATGGTTCTTATGAAAAAAAACGTAAACATGTAGGTACCACGGGCGAAGCCGGGGCGGACCGCTAGTATAATATATAAATATAATAATTATAATGCTCCATAGTACAAAACATAAATACAATAAAAATACTCGGAAAGTATGTGGGAGAAATAGTTTGTAGATAGTCCATTTTGTATGAGTAGGTCACGTAAATGATATAATAAATAATGGTAAAAACTCGGCAAGTTAATGTTATGAAAATGTAAATATAACTAATTGTTTTGATTTGTAAAGTGTATAATTTTCTGCATTGTTTCCAATAAAATCTTCTAAGTTTTCGGATTTCCTCCCTCATAGAATAATTCGGATACTTGTTATTGTGTAATACTTTATTGGACGGATAAGTTTTAACCAAGCATTGAAAAATCGGCCCTAAGTCGCCTGAACCAAAATTACATTATCAAACTCAACATGCGATCAGACAAATGTCATAGTATAAACAAATTCAATGTATTTATATACGCAAAAAATCTAACAGTTCACATTTTTTGTTCCAATAATCCGTTTAAACCTTTTTGTACACTTAAGTGAGGATTAACGGCACGGCAGTTTATTTTTTTGCGGAGTGACCAATTAGAAAATGTTATCTAACCATTTTTAACCGACTTGGAAAAAGATGTTTAAATATCAGTTAATTTATTTTATATATACGTATGCTATGAGTAATGTGTAGGTTGTAGAAAATTGCTAGAAGGTACATACATTTATTTCTAAACTAGCTGTTGCCCGCGACTTCGTCCGCGATTACGTCGTTTTTCGTCATTCGTCGTTTAAAAAAAATACGTGACACTTTATTTTTGAATGTTCTTAAGAGCGCATATTCTATTTAACGCAAGTCAAAAACTCCGCGATCTATTACGATAGATCGCGGCTTGCGCTATCCTTTTACTATGAACAGCATAGGTCCACAGGAGAGCGCCGAGCAACATGTCCTCTCTCTGGAAAGGCTCGCTGCCGACTGATTTTAATCGGGTCGCGCGCAGTGTTTTATAGTACTTTAAAAAAATTTGTAGAAACATAATAGAGGTGCCTTAGTTGATTTTTTAAATTTTATCTTATAAGTAAGACATTCTTTTATTGCAATATGTATAAATTATATTCAATAAAGTCAAATATCTTGGTGAAAATAATCATTTTGTCGACTATAATTTCTAAAAAAATTCACATTGTTCGGATTTTAATTTCGTAAGTTAGGAGTCCAAAATAAAAAAATCTTTTAACTAACTATTTTAATAAGGATTTTTGCAGTTAGTTAAAAATAATTGTGTGTTAGATCTGTCAGCAATTTCAGATATTTTTAGCTTCGAAATTGACACTAAAAGTGAAATCAAGTAATCATCGGCTCAGTTATCTTGATGGTATTCAGAAATACTGTATTAATTGAAAAAAACTCTTAACTAACTACATAGACAATAAAATTTCCTAAAATCATTAGTAATTCATATGTTTGTAAGATAAGTGGTTGATGGACAATCTGGTTTGAAAAATCACATATTTGAGCCAAACAGCGCACGGACCGCGTACACGGCCTTAATTGTCTCTTATAAAAATTAACTACATTAAAATTGAATACTCTGATAAGAAAATCTTAAAATCGGAGGACATCGAAAATCTGAGGAAAACATGAGTGAATTTGATTTAAATTCTACATTACTTAGTAATTCAAATAATAATCTAAATTAAATGTAGATTAACAGTTTGAGCGCATCATTATATAATATGTACCTAAGTATTAAATTACGTTAGTTTACATAGTAATTTTACTAAAAACACGATGACTTTCTTTCGCGCTCGGTACAACAAACTAAGCATGTTTGTGGTACGTGGCCCGCGTCACTCGACCCCCCGTGAGTTCCCCTCCGTTACTATGCGAAAATACATTCGTCGCCCTACCGTAGGAAAAATTGTAATATTTTAAATTCGAGAAATATTGATTTCTTGTATTCGACTATTCGTTGTAGTCGAATACTAAATATATTTGAAGAAACTAAGGTTGGCCTTCAGGCAAAAGGGATCCTATCAAATGATAAACTTGACCTTGTATCTTAAAAGTAAGCATGAAAGGATCCTCTGATAATTGTTGAGCACCAAAGGATCATTTAAAACGCACTACTATAAGAGCGAATATTGTCTAAGAACTGTTTAGATTGCACATGTTCCTCTAAAAGTAGTGATTTCAAAGGTTCTGGTGTATCTTCAAACGAAAGCCGACTCCTTACTCCTCTTTAAAGCATTACAAAAAGAACATACTACGTTAATATCGCCTATACAGAAGATGATCTGTAATCAATTGTGAGGTTATAAGCAAACCCACTTTTATATTTGTCGGACCACACCACCGAATTCGTAGATTGATCTTCTATGTTTACCTCTAAGTCATTAAGACTCGAAATCTGTCTACAGTAAGACGGGCCTCTCGCTATTCGTCCGTTTCAAGAGACCAAATAGTTTCAATTCTTAATCTTTCATTAAACAAACTTATTAATCGTACTTGTCTCAAATAATCTTGTCTCAAATAATGGTAATATTCGCGTCCCTACTCTAGTCATTGCTTATGCTCATGTTCATCTTCAAGAGATCGAATAATATTATGGTGCACCCTATCATTTGTCAAACGGTCTTCATATTGAGTAAAAGTTTCAGATTATCGAGATAAAATATGCCATTTGCGGTCAGCTGTGAGACGTTATACCTTCTCAGTGAAGATTTCGGTCTCACAGGATAGTACATGCCGTTCGCGGTCAGCTGTGAGCCGCAATTCTCGTTGTGAAGCGGTTTCAGGTTCTCGGCATAACACATGTTGTTTTCGGTCAATAGTAAGCCTCTTACCTCTAACGATCCTTGAGAACTCTTATTTCTCATTTTCTTAGCTTTGCTCGAATTTCGATATAAAGATTTTTTAGGTGGCACTGATGCGAGTGAATAAAAATTAAGTTGAAACGGACTGAGAGTGTTATAATCATCAATCATCATCATCATCAATACATATAATAAAATTGTGGAAAAGCGATGTCTGTACAATGAAAATATGTAGAAAAAAATTAGCAGGTGTTATTATTAAATCGATCTTGAACCCAAAACTGTAGTTAAAATTTTTTTTGTCTGTTTGTATGTATGTTTGTGCACGCTAATCTCAGAAACGGCTTATCCGATTTAGATGCGGTTTTCACTAATGTATTGTGGTAATCTTCATTTAACATTTAGTGTTTAATTCATGTCAATCGGTTCATAAATAAAAAAGTTATGACAATTTATAAGTAATCACGGCGAACATTTGCTAAGGCATTCTATTGTACACTGTACAGTGTACGATATCACGTAATTTATCTGTTATACGCTACAGTTATTCCTTTACATGTCCAGATGATCATATCAAAATTCCCCAAGGGTTTGGGGGTAAGCTGAGGTAGTAGGGGGGGGCGGGGTCAAATTAACATTATGGTTACTTCTAATAGGTAAATTTTCCACATAAAATGTCCTTTAAATTATGTCGTATTATATTTTTAACCCCCGACGCAAAAAGACGGGTGTTATGTGTTTGACTGCTATGTATTTCTGTGTGTGTGTGTTTGTGTGTGTCTGTCTATGGCACCGTAGCTGGCTAACAGGTAAACCGAATTAGATGCGGCTTTTTTTTGTTAGGCAGCATATTTTCCGACGCTGGTTCTTAGATAAATTGTATCAAAATCGGTTCATCCACTTATTATACCTACATAGGGGTAAAAGTGGGAATGAAAAAAATGATATAATAATTTATTTTTAAAGATCGTCGGGAAGTTTATGAAATTATTTATTCCTTTTTCTATACACTTTTCTTCGATTAAACGGTTTAGTTACGTGCTCCCTCTCTCTCTCTTCAGCCTTTAGTTACGTGCGTGAGACAGGAAACATCTAATTTGGATTTGTTGCTGGATTTGATAAAAATTGAGTATCGATTAAGCTGATCAGTGGCTAC
>CAJQZN010017592.1:0-23030 GCA_907164685.1 Colias eurytheme | reverse complement strand
TTGGACATCAGTTCAACAACAACACGAGCTTTGTATTGAATTATATAGTACAGTCTGTGGTACAGTTTAGAAATTATTTCAGTAGATATGTACTAATAATCGTCTGATAATGTTCGTAGCCCGTAGGCACATGAGTAGAAAGACGGATAGAATTCCGTCTTTCTACTCATGTGCCGTAGGGTCAAAATGTTTGTGATTCATGGATATTTAATGTACCTAATATGCTATTTACTTGGTTTCAGTTTTTAAATGTTATTCATACATCATTTTGTGAATATTACAAGATTTATATTCTCCTATAATACGATTTCTCCGGTCGAGATATATTTTTATTTTATATTTACTCAGTTCGATTGTATGATATGGGGTTATGATAACCTTTGGGAGCGAGAACGTAAAGTCAATATATTTTAGAATATAAATTATACCTACTCTACCGAAAATAATATACTATGGTAATATTGAGAAATAGATTTTCAACCTTATGTTGAATAGAAATCCTAATGAACTTAATAAAGCTTTTCCTTTTATGAAAAAGCAGTCGCAAACAAACTTGTTATTCATGTTTATTCTATAATAATAGGTAAAATGTTGGCCATGAAATATTTTACATTGAAATTACATTCTCCGGAAAAACCGACTGAGCATTTGAGTTATTTCCTCGAAATTTATTCTCTATAGACCGATTTGCATAAGTAGTCACTGCGTAATTTCTGTGGAATTAGCTAATTTTAAGTCTTGTTTAAATAAAGCCCTTGAGCTTCAATTTAAATTAGAATTAGCAAGTTCTAATAATTCATTATTCGAGGTTGCTAGCATGTGGCCACCTAAATAACGGTCACAGTAAAATCTACTTGATTAATAAAAAAAAGAACGATATTGAATTCCATAAGCTGGTAGGTACTACAATATTGTTTCTTGTCTTGTCAGGGGCTTTGACGCTGGCACGGCTTATTCTTTTACTATGTTCCATGTTCTGTCTTTCAATTTAGTTTCAGCAGCCAAAAGCTGCGCAAAACTTTATGAAAATAAATGACTATAACATTGCTTCGTAGTTGTTCAATTATTATGAATATTAGAATGAAGTTTTCGTTAAGATTTCTTATTTGAAATTATACAGAATTATATTTGTTCGAACCTTTTATGCAAAGGTTTATTTGCGCTCAATTTAACTTAAGTCTTTTTTATAATTAAGTTATTATGATAACACGAATATTTAACAACGTCTGAAGGCCAGGGAACAGTAATTTAATTTCTGCCAGTAAATATATAATAAGATTGAAGCTTTGTAGGACTCATAATGTAATTCTTGTAATTATATTTTACCCCTTAGAGTTTTGATTTACATTATTATTTTGTTTTATATCTTTTAACTGTTCTTTTCAAGAATTACAAATTATTGTAAGCAACATCGGTTTCATAACAGTATTAATAAAAATTATAAGTATGTTCTATTTGTACAAATTTTCTATATTATTGTAACTAATGGATTAAACATAAAGGCAAAGGTCCTTTAGATATCGCGATAAGGTATTTTAACAATAAAATCTATGTGTCACCGCTGAAGCTCTAAGTGATATTTATATGTATATTCATGTATTTAGGTCCTGTATTATCAGTGCTCAAACTCAGCTTGAAATTCAATAATTACGGTGTTAATTTGTTTTTTGTAAGTATATGAATGGCAAACGATAAAATTATAAAATTAGTTGACAAGTGAGTTTTTCGCTATGTAGGGACCTCTATAAGGCAACACTTATAATAATTAAAAAAAAGAAAAACTAATCGTGGTTAAGCAAACATAAGTTTATTAAGAGAGGAAGCAAAAGAGGGAAAATAAAATACAATATTCTATAATGTATAACGTACTATGTATTAAATAATCATTAAATGTGCAGAATTTATAATAAAACGAAATACTTTGTATAATTTTGACCCCACTTCAACTACGCAGCGGCGATATAACAAAATTATGTTCGGTACTTTTTACACTCTATTTAAATTTGCCTTTGTAAGAGATCATAATATAGTTATAGATAATAGAAGAGCTTCTATTTCATTAATACAACTTGGAACTGAATTGTTAGGCCCATTGTACTGTAACGTTCATGTGTAGGCGGTTTTTCATAAAACTTTATTGAATTAGAGCCGCCCGCGCCGTGCACGTCTGTAGCAAACAATATTTTTTCATACATACATGTTACAATAGACGGCCTGAATTGCATAGCCTGAAATACAATTTACGAACTCAAATCTATTCTTTATATTGCAACGAAAGTAATTTATATAAATATCTTAAAATACAGATATCATAAAGATTAGTAGTTAAATGTAATCATTATTATTTTTCATAATTTCTATACAATGATAAAATATTCGGTTTTAACAAAAATACTAATATTATGTTCATGTTTTATTAAAACTTGCTAGTCTATCTATTTATTAAAATTATTATTCAAGAAGGTTATATGGTGCGTAGGAACTTAGTTTTTGTTTGTAAATGATATTTGAAATGTATTTGCATAATTTCAACGAAGCGTGTAATACGTTTTCTACCCACGATGACATTATTTGTGATAACATCCTGAAAGGGTTATAACTTACGTATTCCGAGTTTTCGAACTTGTGTATGATTTTATATGTATATCTTCTTATATACGCAAGTATTATATAAGCCACAAGGGCTGCTTTAGATTTGATACATGTGGAGATATGAATTCTATTAATAAATACGTCAATTTTTGTGGGGTTTTTGTTGATTTTTATTTATTTTATTCATTAGTTACATGTACATAACCGATGTTTCCGTGATATTAATCTTTTACAAGAGGGTTTTAATTTATTATAATATGATGATTGCATGTTCCCGTTCCCTGTTTTGTATCATTACATACTATATGATCGAGTGATGCTGGGACATAATATAAATGAAAGTTCTATTTTTCCTCTGAACTTTCTTGAACATTGATACAATTTTTATATATATTACAACAATTCACAAAGGTTATATTTCTTATATTGGATTTCTTTGGCTAATTATAGGCAAAAATTGTGCAAACATTTTGTGTGAAAGCTACACGGGCGTAACGATCACAAATTCACAAGGATTCAATTTATGTATGTCAACATCTCGTCAATTATTTTTGAAGTCCCATGTTATAAGGGGAAAACTTATTACCTATAGGCAGAGACATATTATATTTAAGGACCCCACTTATTTAATATTCAAATTGTGTAAAAAAGACGATCAAATAGGTGCTTTTTATTAAAGTTAATGTGAAATTATAAATACATAAATATGTATAATCGGCTTGTAATTTAATTGTATTCTTTCTAATTTTACAGGTCAATCTGAGGTCTATTTTAGTACCTATTCTATAAATAGTATTTCAAGGAAAAATACTAATTACGACATTGTTAGTGTTAATAGAAAAGTGTTGAAAAATTATTTATTGAATGCGTAGGTTTTTGTAATTTCGTAGACCTTGTTATTTACGTGAAGTTCATACTTGTTTATATTACCTACTTGATCATGAGATGAGAATTAACACATACATAACATAATGATTATTATTAACGGATGTTAATGGTACCTATTAATAGCTGAATAATAATATGTATTGATATTGGAATATATTGACTAATCACTACATAGTATAAAACAAAGTCGCTTTCTCTGTCCCTATGTCCCTATGTATGCTTAAATCTTTAAAACTACGCAACGGATTTTGATGCGGTTTTTTTTAATAGATAGAGTGATTCAAGAGGAAGGTTTTAGTATATAATTTATTATGTTTTAGACAAAGCGGGCGAAGCCGCGGGCGGAAAGCTAGTTGAGTAATAATAATTATTGTCCCAGTTTATATTTTTAATTGGATTGTTTATGCTATTAAAATAAAACATTATGCTTCACGGTGACTTCCACACTTTAAATTCTCATTGATACATCTGTTTAAATTATTTTTATTCTTAAATTGCTAATTTTATAATTAAGATTCTTATTATAAGCATTAACTATATTGTAAATTTTATTAGATAGAGATGTAATAAAGATGTGCATATATGAACCTTTTTATTTCTTTTATATTTTAAAACAAATCCTGGAAAATTTACTAAAATAATAGATTATTTTAATCGAATGATAAAGTCAAAAGAACTTTTATAGATTTCAATATCAAATTCAACATACGCAATCCCTTCTTGGAGACAGTCCTATTAAAAGTTTAATTATAAGAGAATTCCATTCAATTTTTTTCATTTGTATGCAAATTGAGAAATTATTGCAACAAACTTTTGGTAACTCGTGATTGAAATGAAAAGTAAAGTGGATAGAATTTTTTTATATTACTTAGATTGTCATTTTATCATTCCTATTACCTACTTTGAATAGAGATTTAGGTAATATAGGAATATTATATATAAACTTATATAAGAAAATGAGGATGTAGGCATCTACCTAATCTTGCAAGAGACTAAGCACATCATAGATTTTCTAAAACTTAACGTAGGTACCTACCAACATAAATCACTTCTTTTTTCTTAATCATCTCAACGATTATTATCGTACATTTGAAATTAAAATGTGTTTTTACCTAGCAATAATTAACAACGTACCTATCTGAGGATTGGTCCCACAAGAACGAAACAAAAGAGAGCATTTATATCACAGTATTACAATATTTCGTTAAGTGACGCAGATAGCTAACATTAATTACATTTGTATGACGGGTTTTAAATTTAAATACGTCTGTTATTAGCTTTCAAAGTACCCCCTGATTCTCATTTCATGAGTTCTACGCAACAATAAAAATGTAAAAGTAAAAATGATGCTCGGTCGGAATGTTTCATTTTTGTGTAGGTGTTACAATGTTTGACGTATTTATTGTAACAAAGGAATCGTATTTAATTAATTATGCTTACGTTGGCGGTTGATAGTTCAATTATATGTTGTTGCGTTTTATTTAATTGATAAAATTAACTATTCCTAGAAAACTAGGTTTCTAAAGGACTCTAAACCTTAATATTGTTAACAGTATTTTAATGAAATGCTTCACATCTCAAAAAATATTAAAAGTTTACTGCTTACTAAATTTATATCTTTAATCTAGTGGTTAACGATCCACTATACAAAAGGGGGATTTAAAATTCCTCACATGAAATCCATAAATATCCTCAAACATTATTTCTGTACGTGTTGGTCTCTAGTTGTAAACACGATAACATACTATCTTTTTAGACTTAAAAAAAGCATTCGACACAGTTTCTGTTCCGATACTTTTGGAGAGGATGGAAAGGTATGGTATTCGTGATGTTCCGTTAAAAATTTTTAAAAACTACCTCGAAAATAGATTTCAGTGTGTTAAAATAAATGATCATCTTAGTGATGACTGTCCTATGTTATTCGGTGTACCGCAGGGAAGTGTGCTCGGCCCAACTCTCTTCTTAATATATATAAACTCTCTCTGTAACTTAAATCTTGCCAATGGCTCAATTATTAGTTTTGCAGATGATACTTCACTTATCTTTCATGGAGAGAGTTGGGCTGAGGCGTGCCTCCACGCGGAGAACGGCATTAGAACTGTTTCAAATTGGTTGCGAAATAGTCTACTCACCTTAAATCTGGAAAAAACTAATTTTATTGCGTTTAGTCCCACTAATTCTTCTCAACCACCTAATGATTTTATATTAAAAGTTCACAACTGTGATACATTCAATTCGAATATATTATGCAATTGTTCTGCTATAAAAATGGTTCCACACATTAAATACCTAGGAGTTATAATCGATAACCTTTGTAAATGGAAGCAACATATTGAACTTATAACCACTAGAGTTCGGAAACTGTCGTGGATTTTTAAAAGACTTAGGGTATTACTGGAACACAATATCATATTTATGGTTTACAAAGCTCTTTGCCACTCAATTATCCAATATTGCATTTCGGTATGGGGTGGCACTTTCAAAACGTCGTTAATAATTCTAGAGAGAGCACAAAGAGGCATTCTCAAGGTCATTCTTCATAAACCTTTTAGATATCCAACTGACCAGCTGTATAGGGAAGCTAAAATTCTGAATGTAAGGCAGACATATATATTGCAAATAACACTTAGACAACATAAAATAACACCTCTTTGTGCTGTCTCTTCTGGTAAGAGAAGAAATGACCTGGTATGCTCTAACCTTATTCCGCGTACTGGTTTCCTTCGTCGCCAATCTTCATACATGAGTATATTTTTATATAAAAAGGTCAATAAAAGCCTTTCTATACACAGTCTTACCTTAGTAAAATGTAAAAAGAAGGTTACAGAGTGGTTGCTGACCCAGAATTATTCAGATACTGAACAATACATAGTTCAAATAAAAATTTAGCAAACCTCTATCTATGGCCACTACATCCACTCACGCGCTAACACACTCATACACACATACATTCACACACACACACACACACACACACACTCATACATACACACACGCTCACACATGCATACAAACACGCGCACTCATTCAAACACGCACGCACAACATATGAGTATATATCTACTAAACTTGAGTAAAAAATGTATAATTTAAATTTTATTTTGTATAATTTTGTATAAAAATAGCTAAATTATCTAAATCATTATTTAAGTTAATATTATGCTATAGTTCTGTTATTATTGTGTCATTAAGGAAGGTGGACCCCAAAATACAGGCTGTCCTAGTTTGGGGTCCAAATGTTACATGTTTGTACCTAACCCACAAATTGATCAATAAATGATTTTTATTTTATTATTTTATTTATTTATACTGTAAATATGCAATATATCCCGGAACCCCTTAGAGACAGTGGGAACTTCTCTTGTACAACGGGGACTTAATTCATGCTTTGCAGCACTCCGACTTACTCAACAATTGAATCACATGGAAAACGGAGAAATGTTTTATTTTATTCACTTTAATAAAAGTAAATTGGACAATATTCAATTACGTATTTTGACGATTCAAAAGTGCTTAAGGAATTAATAAATGTTGAGTTTGAGTTTGAGTTAAAGTAAAAATATTTGCTATCTGTCGTTTGTTTGATTGGGACAACATCAGGGAACGACGTATATTTTTTATTACACGGTATGTTTTTTCCATAAAATAGTGAAAGCTCAAGTGAAAATATCAAAGGCATCATGGTTGAACGACAAGACTAGTCGACGTTTTCTGTCAATGATGGCTGATTTCTTGGGATTCCTTTTATGTTCAAGCACATGGATTTAATGGCTTCGAAGACTCAGTTATTAATCATTTATTATTGTGACGGAAGTACGCATCGTTTATATTAAATAATAGTCTTAGTTCACCGTGTTTTTTTCTCGGAATTTTACATGCTAAACAACATTAAAACACATGAAAATATGACAGAGATGTTGTATGAAGACTGTGTATGTGTATCTAACATTACTGTACTGTGTACAATATTAGGAAAGCTTTTTACTCTTCTTCTGTAAGAATATTGCCATACTTTAAGTTCTTTACTGTTACATATTATGTAGCGTCAGAAGTGAACATTATTATTACTATTTCGTTATAGCAGATGCTCTCTTTATGCGTCATAATTTTTGTCATACACTTTGAAGGATGGTTGTAATTATTATAAAAAAAATGAATCGCTGTGTGGTTGTAATTATTATAAAAAAAATGAATAAGTCCAGTGAGTACCTATGTTATTTGATTAAGAAAATAATGAAAGTCCGATGATGTGTGTACGAGCAAGCACGTCCAAAGTACAATAAGGCGCTTTGCTGGCATATTGCGAAACTCAAATTGTTTCCAATATTTTAAACTTTATATTATATTCGAATCAGTTCATCGTCGACGGGCAATAAGAGTACCTCGCGTGACTCATTCATCCATTTTATTACAAGTTTACGTTTAATACAATTTTAATAGTTTAAATAATTCTTTTATTTCTTATTATATCAATTAATTATATACAAATACGGGATAGGCCCTCACAATGTGAGTTCATCACAATAATTAAAACGTACTTTGAATTTTCAATGTTTTTATGAATTATGAAACAATGATAGCTAGCTTTGCACATATTTAACAATACCACTTGCTAACATAACGCCATCATAATACATCACTCCAATATAAATTCCAAACAAATGACGAAATTATTAATGACTGAGATTTTGTAAAATGCTAATGCCTTATTATGAATTCGAGTTAACCAATGTATATTAGCATGTGAATTAATTCTGCGCATTATCTGAAAATCGAACGAATTCAATTAAAACACAAACATGTGTAGGTGTGAATGAAAAGCTTTTAGGATTTATTATGTTGAATTCATATGCAAAACGGATTGCTAAATTATTTATAACTAATTTCCCGCCCGCGGCTCCTCTCTTGCATGTCCTGCACGTGCTATTTCACTATCATCACTACATAGCATAAAACAAAGTCGCTTTCTCTGTCCCTATGCATGCTTAAATCTTTCAAACTACGCAAGGGATTTTGATGCGTTTTTTTTTAATAGATAGAGTGATTCAAGAGAAAGGTTTTAGTATATAATTTATTATTTTTTAGATATAGCGGGCGAAGCCGCGGGCGGAAAGCTAGTCTAATATAAATTTTAATCTTTTCAGCTTTTTCTAATTGCAACGTTTTGTTGTAAGTTCATAGTTCATACATTCCGTCCTGCGATTCAGGCGTCGCGTCCGTTAAAAAAGATAAACATAATTTTTTGGATTAACAATATAGTAAAAATAATAATGAATGTATTCGAAAATTAATCTCATTTTAATCAATTTGAATGAAATGATTCTATAAAGTAGGATAAAGGCACAAAGAGTGATAATTATTTATTAACGAATGGAGCCAGGTGCTCGTTAATATTGGAGACAAAATTGAACGTACCGATCCTGCGTTAAAATAAGTAAATTTTATATCATTGAGATTTTCCAACGGATACGTTTACGTTGGATAGAAGTTTTCACTTTTTATATATTTTGTATACTTGGGCCAAAGTTTCATCCAAATACAAATACTTACCTTTAGTAGTTACAAAGTTCTAGAAACTAACAACATAACAGGGACACAAACACACTAGACACCACGATTTGACTACGGTAACTCGTAACTATGCTTATCAGTTTCTAGTTCTTCGTCACATTAATGTGATTTTACTAAACTATTTACATATTTTTAAGTAATCCGGTTTATTGGATTATAATTGGAAATGCAGTACAGATCTTCAGTATCAATTATTTCAATAATGTTTGATAATAAGTATCAACAAAATAGAGATACTTAATAAATAGAGATACTTAATGGGTCAGTTCAAATATTAGTTAGTTATCAGCCTTTAGGCTTTATAGCCTAAAGGCTGATAGACAAGATATTTTATCATTTATATGATAAAATATCTCTCAGTAAAAATAGTATTTCATTCTCAAACAAATCCTTAAATATTGGTACATAAGGACTACAAACATAAAACTAAATATCTCTGCTCGCCTTCATAAAGATACTATTACTCGGTTTCGTGCGGATAAATAGGTATTATCATAATGTTTTCTAATCTCCATACACTCGTTATTTAATAGAATAAGCAATCTTTTTATTATATCATACTATGAAGCATCTGAACTTCATATTGTTGTATAAATAAATTTTCTTTTAGAAAATGTTTTGAATATTATAACAATTAAGTATCAGCGGTTCGGAAAACGTTTTCCACAGAAGATTAAATTATTTTTATGTGTGTAGAAAGTATACTTTATACATTAAAAAGTTTTCATAATAAATTATCTTACGGATGAAACGTAATGGAGAAACAAAGTGTTTGTGAGAGGTTGATGGAAGGTATTATAAGCACCTGATGTTTGATAAAACTATCTACTGTTATTAAAGAAAAGTTTTTAAAATAACTACTGGTTCGATAACTGATCCGAATCTTTGGTACAGTGGATAACGCGTGAGCGTAAAACCGAGGGGTCCTGGGTTCGATTCCCGGTGGAGACGAAGAAAAAAAAATATGTCTCGGTCTGGCAGGACACAGAAGGCTGATCACCTACTTGTCTCTAAAGAAATTCGATCAGTGAAACAGATGTATAATCTGCCCCTTACCCCACTAGGGGACATGGGACTTCACTTTTTCGATAACTGATAATGATAACAGCTATCGAACTTACATTCGGAAATATGTTTCATTTAACAGTCGAAATAGGTATGATTTAACATGATAATTTGTTTGTGTACCAAAAAATAAATATAGGTATGTGGTCTCCGAAATCCCTCGTTTCAGTTATGAAATAAAATAACTGATGAAGATTATCATCCACTCATGCTTTATTACTGAACAAAACATAAAAGAAAATATTTATTTTAAAAGGCAATTACTTGGCTTATAGTTACTAGATCAAAATGCAAACCGTGTACGCTTATACTAAAACGTAGATTGGAAACTGTGAATAATCCTCTTACCCGGGGATCGACGACAAGTAACTCATGAAGTTGTCAGCTAATGAACAACTTTGTATACTAGGAAATTGGGCTGTCGTTAATATAAATTTCGAAACTATTTTGATATTATCAGCATGGATGTTTTAATACCAAGGAGTAGTGAACGATTTGTTTAATCCTCCTAGTTTAATCCCTCACGTGCGTTGTGTGTGTGGGTAAATCTAAATGAAAATGTTTTAAGGGCAAGTTATTCTATAACAAACCTTATACTTAGCTGTGAGGTCGTGAAAGTTATTAAATTAACTTAGTATTTTTTTAACAGTTTATCAAAAATCGTCATCATTTAGATTGTGGTAAGATGGAGCTTCCATCAAATTTTTGTGATAAAGCATATACATACTTATATTTGTAATGAAGCTTGTTAATTTGTTTAACTTCAATTATTTTCTATATAATACGCATTACATACACCAATACGTCTTCAATCCGCGGAGGAAAACACCGTGAGGAAACACTTCCAAGATTTTCAAAATGTTCGTCAAATTGTGATAGACAGAATATGTTTCATCCGTGCATGGGCTAATCTGAGCTGAGGATGTTAAATGATGATCAGTTCACAAAAAAATATAAATATTAAACGCACTATAAAAATCGTGATTACCACTTGCGAGTAACACGAAATCTTAAATAAGCGATGAAAATGACAAGCGTTCCATTTAGATATTTCCCTGAAAAGCAGCAAAGTTTTAATATAAATCTCCCCGATTTTCCTATACGTTCCACGTAACTTTATTACCTACACGAGTTGCAACGACCAGGCAATAAGTGTTTCTAACGTAGTACAAAGTACTGGTACACTAATGAACACCGGCTTTAAGCTGAGCTCGGCTGGAATGGTGATCAGTCTTGCTCTACGCGAAAAACATTTCGAATAAAATACTTCGGTAAACGACCGAGAGCGGTGAAAATTTGACGATATCGTGCATCCATTGTTTTGGGGCATAAAGGCTTGATTGTTATTAAGCGACTACAAAGACTTTTAGCTCGTCTTTTGGAATAAAGCGGATTTGTGGGAACATTTTTATGTTCTACGTTAAACTGTGAATAACAGAGGTAGCTCAAGATATAGATTTACGGAAAATAACATGGTTTATTTCAAAAAATCTGCTTTGTAGCCATTTATGCTAATAAATGCCTACCTTATACGCCCTTCTACGCTCGCGAAGACAAAGGATTTTCCCATGCGAACGAGATGCTTTACCGCAGTAAAAAGTAGCCTCTATCGTGTCAGAGAGACAAACCATTATACTTTTGTATTTATAATATTACTCAGGACAGTCATGTAAAAGGATTTTAAATGTGAAGTGCCTGTAACGCTTTCTTTCTTCTTTCTTTCGCGACTAAACCACAACTAAACTGATTAATTGATTGAATTCTTCCGGTACGATTCCGTCAAATGTGGACCTCTTTTGTATCCTTATGAGTATGAGTATGTAATAGAAATAAAATTTAGAAGTAGTAATTTTCAATTGGGAAGGTAGTTTCTAAGTTAACGATTTTTAATAAAACGGTTTTATACTGACCAATGACCATGTTAAAAGCTCTCTGAGAAAAAATGTAAACTTTTCACGATACTTATTTTACAATAATTATTCTAGTATCAAAATTTCTTGGCAGATTGTCGAGGAAATATCTAGGTGGAAATTCTTAGTTATTTAAATTTAGTCATGTTATCTAAAATTCTAGATTATAACAGACAATTTAAACTTTTGAAACGAAATTTGGACGAACTCCAAAGACAAAGTTAAGAAAACTAGTAAACTGGGACTTGGGAGCGACCTAGACTGGGATGTTGACTTCTAGACGTTTCCCTTGTCTTCAATAATACAATCGTGAATCGACATGCAATTTATGCAAGGAATCGTTTTTTTTAATATGTACATACATCTCATTTATTGTATCTATTGTTTCTATAGAAGCTTACAGGTTAGGATCCCATGGGAAAGGGATCTTTGTGAGTTTTCCTTTGCCTGTACGGGTGAGGCCGTAGACAGTAAGCTTGTATTTCATAAATGACGGTTTAATCAGTAAAAACAATAGAAAGAAAACATCAGATTATATCTAACTAATGGATAAAACAATGTCATTTAATATGAAATTGTACATATTTGTCACTGTCACTCAAGTGATCTCGAATGTTCTTTAAATTATGTCCGAGTACTTTATTATTATCTCTTTGTGTACGCGGACTTCCCACAATATAAGTTATGACTTTGTATACAGAAACTCTACTTGTTATTGTTTTATATAACGACTAATTTTTTATCTATATCTTGATACTGAAGTAATTTTAATCAAACTTATCTTGAAGGTAATATAAACCAAACAAACAAAAAATTTAAAATTAATTGGAAATTATCACCAAACAAAACATTGCAGTTGCTTCAATTGGTTAGTACATAATCATTTCAAGTCGATTATAAACTGACAATTAAATTTCTTAGTTTTATGTATCTAAGAGGAAAATTATTGTCGCAGATAATTAATATCCCAGCTCTATTTGATACTGGTTTTGAAAGCTTTTGGTCCCATATTTAATATTTTAAATGAGTCCTTTGCAAAAATATATTTGTCTAAAACAAGCTGTGCTTACGTTAATTTCTTCATAAATTTAAAATATTGTGCAGGGTAAAAGGGAGAAAGGCGCTTGCCTTAACAAAGGTCAAAGCTTTTTATAAAACTCCCCTTTTTGTTTTAGCTTCGAACTTAAGCTGATGAATATCGTAATATAGAATGTTTAAGTTTTATAATGGATCATGGCTTTGTTGTAAATATCCATTGTGAATATTCTAATTGCCTGCATTAAAATAGTGTTCGCAATTCGAACTAAAAGTTGTAATCCAATATAAATCCTTCTTCAAACTAATTAAATACAAAAGTATTTCAATATTACAATTTAAACTTGAACTGCAATATAAATCCTTTAAAATTGCAGTTCTCGAGATCAAATAAACGTGCTCAATCTCAGAGAGAATTAATACATTTTCCAGTTCGAATAAATTGTTTATAGGTGTGCTCGACGCTTTACCGATAAGCAGGTAATATTCTTTGGATCAGACCCTCAAAGCAATAAGTGTATTGATCGGCGGATATTGTTCAATATAAACTGCTCTATACTTGACCTTATAATACTTACCTTAAATATGTATAATAATGTGGCATTTAAAATTCAAAGGTAAGGAATTTCTAATGGAAGAGCCCTCTCGAAGAGATGTTTTAAAATTGATGAGTTGAAAATTAGATTCAATTGGTTCTGTTCGAATTGGTTTTTTATTAACATTGCAAAATTATTGCTCATTTAGCTCAAGTGTGGTGGTAATTAATTATCATATGATTAAGAAGTACCTACTACCTATCAGCTATCTGCATAAATATCCTACTCTATATGTCAGCATCTTTGTTAAATGGCAGTTATGTTAAATAAACAATGTTGCATTTATAAAGTACTAGGTTCCCGCCCGCGGCTTCGCCCGCGCGGTCAAAGAAAAACCCGCATAGTTCCCGTTCCCGTGGGATGTACGGGATTGCATCATTTTCCCGGGATAAAAAGTAGCCTATGTCCTTTCTCGGGTATCAAAATATCTCCATACCAAATTTCATGAAAATTGGTTCAGTAGTTTAGGCGTGATTGAGTAACAGACAGACAGACAGAGTTACTTTCGCATTTATAATATAAGTATGGATTTATTGATTAGAACGAACAAATAATTAATCTTATTTCACATCTTAAAGATATTTAATTGTATAGTAATATAACAAACATTGTAACCGTAAACGTTCATTACTCAATTCCGACCTGCTCAAGTATAAATTGGAACAGTCACCTCAAAACCTGTTAGTTAGACTTTGTAGAGACTACACCACAATATGGGCTTGTCCATTGGTGTAGAAAATGAATCCTTTCCCTATCAGCCATCGCAGACGTGGGCGGCTGAGATCACAAGATGTGTTGATTCTAAACATTTAAGGGGATCTAAATTGTCGATTGAATAATAATGTGATTGATAGTATATATTAATTCTTGATTCTGATTATGCAAATAGACATTTTAACATATTGTCTACGCTTATCAAACCATTGAGTGTATAAATGGTAGACAATAACATAACGACTATTAATTTTCAATTCTAGGTACTTAAATTCAATAATTTACAAGAATTGAATTGATTTGTTATTGTACTCGAAGAAAGTGATTCATTTTATATATAGGTTGAAAATGTTCAATATTATTTAACGATGGGTTCACCCTTATAAGAAACAGAAGGGAGAATGCTTCTTCATTTCTCAGAACGAAATCCCTTGTTCTATGAATAATAAATATAGCAAGTATGATTACCTACATTATTACGTTTTATTATTTTTTTTAGTCTTTAGGCGCAAGTTAGAAATAAATCTTATATATAAAAATGAATCGCAAAATGTGTTGGTAAGCGCATAACTCGAGAACGGCTGAACCGATTTCGATAATTCTTTTTTTATTATATTCCTTGAAGTACGAGGATGGTTCTTATGTAGAGAAAACGTAAACATGTACCACGGGCGAAGCCGGGGCGGACCGCTAGTATTTATATAAATTAAAGATAAATTACTTTTAAAGCTTAAAGTATTTATTCAATATCAGCCAGGTGGTAACTGGTATAATATAAGTAGAAAGGTACTGTTAGTAATTTTCATCCGTTGCCATTTAACAAAGGATTCTAAATGCGACACCCAAAGTCAAACCACGCTCGAGATAGCAGGAAAAATCTCTTTGGATTTATGAAGACATTATAACTTGCCCTGCGAGTATTACTGTGCCCTGCGGCACCCTTCCGTACTATCTGGGCGTTTTCTTGACAAGTTAACAATCGTATTAAGAGTTAACACACTTTAGGAACGAAGTAATTTGAACTTGTTGTACACAAGTTCTCAAATGCGTAGTTAACCCTATACTTGGCAAGGAAATTTTTTTTTTTTAAATTGAAAAAAAACTTATTTAATATGTTTGTATGTGGCTATAGAAGGGGTAAAAAATAATAAAAAAAATTTAATGTCAGTAAATTGTCATTTATTGAGTGTAACATATTAGATACATTGCCAAGCCCTTAACAATCAACACTATAAAATCTATGTATCTAATTTGCTACAATGCCAACTTTTCAGTGCCAAACAAATCAGTTTTTTTAATAAAATACTTGTAACAAAACAAAATTTAAAATGTCAATATTCTTCGTAAAATAACAAAAAATCCATACTAATATTATAAATGCGAAAGCAACTCTGTCTGTCTGTCTGTTACTCAATCACGCCTAAACTACTGAACCAATTTGCATGAAATTTGGTACGGTGATATTTTGATACCCGAGAAAGGACATAGGCTACCTTTTATTGTGAAATATGTACCACGGGCGAAGCCGCGGCGGACCTCTAGTAAAATATAAAATTATTATGTTCTTCTACAGACATATAAAATTAGAATAATTAACAGCCTTAGTACTTATGTTATTAATCTTAAATCTTAATGATTAGTAAATTGAGATCAATCAATACAATAAAGTAAAAAATCAGTCTCACAATCGTCTTTCAAATTGTCATTAAAATGCAAGTGACGCCTCAGTAATTGGAACTTCTTCAGGGTCATTATATCAGCTACTTTGTTGCTTCGCGTATGTTTAGCCCAATAATCTGTATAAGCTGGTAATTTATGAATACCCATATATTATACAAGAATTGCCAGAAAATCTTTGTTTATTGAATGACCCTTTAATTGTGTGCTATATAAATTTGTTTGTTGCACTATGAGAGAAATTATGTTATCAGAAAAGAACATGCCGAAATATTCAATTGGGCTTTTCTCTTCACTTGGCTCAAACACGATTTCATCTACTTCTGCACAACCAGTAAATTTGAACCGATCCCATTTAGGTGTTAACCTTTTAGGTGGTATTGCTTTGCGTTTTACTGTGACAAGTTTAGGTCTCTTTGAACGAGTAGACGTTGAAGGAAAATTTGCAAATAATGGCGACGTTGGTGGTGACTGATGATGCCGCTTCAAGTTACTAACTCGCGGTGAAGTTAATTGTGAGGGTGCAGCTAGTACAGATGGCGATGAAGGTGATGGTATCGGACACGAAGATCTGGTCTCAGTTGCTAATGGATTAGGCGATAAAATTGATGGCGAACAAGGATTAATCAATGGTGACTGAATTGAATGTTGACTGTATGCTTGTACTAAAGACTTTGAAGCGACTATTTCATTGACCTCAATATCGTCATCTGAGAGAAGATTTAGGTTTTCTATTGAAGATGGCAATGATGGAGGTGGCGAACTGCTATCAGAGTAAGGAAGGCGGGAGAAATATTGAACTTCGTCCTCAGAAGTATCATTTCGACCAAATCTGATTTTGCTCCCGGTTTTGGAACAAGAGCTACGACTTGCCGAGCTCTTCTTTGTTGTTGCGTGTTTAAGTGATAAATTACCTGTAAAAAAATAACAATTTACATACATAATGACTACATTTTGGCCCCTTGGCTATAATCGATTTGGAAAATAAAACGAAATATTACATCTCTACAAATCTGGCAATGTCACATATTTGATACACAGCTAAAAATATGTAGAATGTTCGCTATCTAGCAATGTATCATATTTGCTACACTTGAAAAACAATGAAGATTACATGCACTAACAATTTATTTAGGTATTGGAAAATAACGTTAGTAGTTAGAATATATAACAAGCTTTTTAAATTAGATTAGTTTTGAAAACAATTTTAACAAAATATAATAAATAATCTATAATCTTACTTTGCGATGCGTAGACGCATTCGATCGGTCCACCATCTTGCGCTCTACTGACGATTTTAGTGTTGCAAGCACTTCAAAAGTTTTTATTTTTTGAGCATAAATATATTTTGTACCTTAATAAATAATAAAAGTAAAAAAAAAACGTTAGATAAATTCTCGGGATTTTTTTAAAGTTGAATGTATCAAATTGTACACAGTACCAAGAATAGGGTATGTATCGTACGTTTGTCCAAAAACTTTTTTAGCTCATTCGTTAAATTATAACAAAAAAAAAATAGTTTTGTGTTTTGTCAAAAAAACCTTTGTATTATAAAGCAGTAGGTACCTATTTAAAAAAAATGATAAATGTATGAATAAATAGGAACTTAAATATATTATATACTACCAAGTAAGCAGTAATTGGCGATCAGTGTTTACGGTAAATGTCATGAATAGTGGAAAACATAAGTTTTTCTCACAACGTTTGCGTGTTCCGCCATTATTAATCATTTGTCAGAAAACTGTTCTTTCGCGTTCCTAATTCATTTTGTGTATTACTGATTGTAGACTAGATACTTTTATGCTTTATTCATAAATATAATTTCCAATAAAATCTTCCACTATTCCTGAAAATAATTTAACGAGAACTAGGTAAACTTAACGCAAAAGCATGTTAACAAATTAATTGCAATAATCTTTAGATAATTAAAAACTACACATAAGTAAAACATTAAGAATACAAATACATATTAATTGTATCTAATTATTATCATATTTTAGTGAGTCAAAAAATTTTACTTAGACATTTAGTAAACCTTTGTTAAAATAAAATGACATCAAAAAAATAGACAATGTTCGATACGCCGCTTAAATAGAACAATCTAGATAGGTTTTATTGATTATTGCTAATCAGCAGTCGTGGCGCATGAGGGATGCCAAGAATTATACACATATCACATTGGAAGTTAAATGTCGATGTAATTGAAATAACAATGCTTGAGGTTGTGGATCGTCGACATGTGTGCTCGAGACATAAGCTGTTGATTGATTTTCATTTATAAAATACAATAGGTTATTGCGCGTAGCCTAATGCTATCAAAACAGTGCGTGCAAAAGTATATTGTATTTTATTTATACATTTAATACTTAAAAGGAAATAAGGTACTACGATGACGTCGTTTAAATGTCATACTTAAAATTTTCTATCCCTTTGAAACTTCCCAAATGGAAAATATACGCATTTAGAATGCTTTGCTGTGGTTATAACGTGGTCCTATTCATAAGATAAATGTAAAGTAAAACATTATATATATAATATATTATTCTATATTACTTTTCTCACATTTCCAAATAATTGTTTTGCAAACCAACCTTAAACATTTATAAAAGCCCAAAGGCTTCGTAAGATTAATTCCAATAGAAGCAACCTTTTGAAATAACTATTTGAAAGTTGTAACAAACTCTACTTGAAACGAAAACTTTTACTTTTACTTATAAATTGGATAAACCAGCTGCCATTTTGACGTCGACATACAAAATCCATTAATCAGCCGGGTTCAAGCTTTGGTCTTTCTCAAGCAGTTATTTATTGGTTAAAACGTTTTAAGAAACTTTAAGCTATTAACTTAATAATAATTCATCGGTTTATCTTTACAGTTAAAATATTGTAAAAACGTTTCACGACCTATTTCCAATGGACCCTTTATGTTATACTAGCGGTCCGCCCCGGCTTCGCCCGTGATTCATATTTCGCAATAAAAAGTAGCCTATGTCCTTTCTCGGGTATCAAAATATATCCATACCAAATTTCATGTAAATTGGTTCAGTAGTTTAGGCGTGATTGAGTAACAGACAGACAGACAGAGTTACTTTCGCATTTATAATATTAGTATGGATAATACATAACGTTAGAGCGTGGTTGTATTGCGTAATTAAATTGTACTGATATAATATTTCTTAGACATCTTTACTCGACCAAAGTCAAGACAAGAATGGACGATCAAAACAAGTTCTATTCGAGTGGTGTGAGTCAGCGCAGATGTTATTTTTGTTGTTTTGATCGTAGTTTGAATATGACATGAAATATTATTATTATTTGACTAGCGGTCCGCCCCGGCTTCGCCCGTGGTACATGTTTACGTTTTCTCTACATAAGAACCATCCTCGTACTTCAAGGAATATAATAAAAAAAGAATTATCGAAATCGGTTCAGCCGTTCTCGAGTTATGCGCTTACCAACACATTTTGCGATTCATTTTTATATATAAGATAATTAAATGATTGTGAATACTTTTATCCAATTGATTATTATTAAATTAATAAATTAAGATAATCAATTGATTTACTTTTAAAATACAATTTTATCTTTAAATTAAACGCGCTATCATGTATATTTAAAAGTTATATTAGAATTATGTACCAGCTTTCCAGCCGCGGCTTCGTTCGCCTAGTCAAAAGAAATTCCCAGGGGAATGAGATGTTTCATATGTCGCAGTAAAAAGTTGCCTGCTTGATGGTACTATCTGCAGACACAAAAGTAATATCATGAAATTGCTCTATTGCGGCGTAAACGAAGTATGAACAAACAAACTCATTTTCGCACTTCTATTTATCATAAGCTAGCGATTAGAAATACCTAAATTCTTCCGTCGTGTAAACAAGTTCTATTCCACCTTCAAATTACATAAAAAGAAAAGGAATGCTTTTTCTGAACCCATTAATTTTACAAAACACCACCTTACCTTTATAACTCGTACTAAGTCCTCCTCTATTTATTTATGTTACGTTTTCAAACCCCAACTGCGTAACAAAGGTACTTTCATTTATAATATTAGTGGGTCGGGAAGTGGGATAATGCAATAATACAGCCTACTTTCCTTGAGTTGATTTAGCAAAATAAATGAGCCGGGTGGATGGTCTGCCCCGCAGAATGCGGTTAAGTGACCGGAGACAGTAATTTTCCCTACCCGATTGGATTTAATAAGCAAAACGTAATAACTTTCTGTCATATATTTATATTAAAACTAGTTGCCCGCCCGACTCCGCTTGACTATATTTTGTGTAAGTTTTTCAAATTTCTGACAATTATTATCTTCATTCCAGCGGAGACATATCCAACAAACAAAACATACATTTAAAGTATGTTTTGTTTGCCGTTCAGCCGTTCTGAAGTTATAAGTACACGACTTTATATTTTATAGATTAGAAATATAAATAGTATTTTTTTAATCTCTATACACGTTATGTAACTATGGAATTTAAATATGAACAGTAAGCGTGAAAGCATGTGGATTGTGGAAGGTGACAAATAAAAATCTGTCGGAAAAGAACACAAAAGCTTGATTGTTTGTGTAGGAATTCGATCAGCAAATTAGATTTCGGAATTTCGCTTTATTTGTAACAATGCCAAGCGTTTTTAATACTGCTAATGCTGTAAACTGCAGCTGATTTCTATTGTTTATAGGTTAATTAGACATATGAGTCCACACAACTATCAAATAGGACTGCAATAAACGTTATTAAATACATTATGTTACGTTTGATGTTAATATATGAATCACTTGTCTTATAACAATTACAGTGCCGTGGGTAAATCATTTTCTTCAACATATTGTACCGTAAAAGTTTTATAACAAAGCCAAACGCTGAAAGCCATCCCGGGGCACTATAAAATGAAAGAAATACGAGCTGTAATCAAGGTAAAGTACGAGTAAAAGATAATATTGCTTTTATTATTTTATAGGATGGTGTTTACTTCTGAAGGGCGAGTGGTCAAATTATTAAAGGTTGTATAAATAAATTCTCTAGATCCACGCCTTATTTGATCACAAATAGCAACAGGTTCTGAAATGAAGTTATTGTTTCGCTGTCTGCTCAAGATTTTCGCTAGAAAAACTCTACATCTTTCTCGGACATCTTTCTCGTTGTGTTTCTTTAGAATCATCCAAACCATTGAATAATAATCCAGGCCACTTGCTTGAGACAAACTATTATCCCAGCAACTTCATAAAAGAGACCAATTAGTTACGAGCCAGCAGCAAATGTTCCTAATGATACTAATTTGTATCGATTTTCATTTCTCTTGTCTAAATCGTCCGGTTCGTTTTCCCCTACACGTGTTTATACATTCAAATATAAAAACTCTTTCGTTTATGCTTGTGAATATTGTAACATCATATTTTTTCATTTCGCTTCGTGAGTTTCATAGTTTCATAGTTGCACAGCACACACACGTCGTTGTTTTTAGCGGGAACAGTGCAATGAATTGCGAGAAATATTGATAAAAATGTCGTCGGATGAATGATTGAATACTGAAATAACCGAATCCGAAACAAAAGAAATGAAACAATTGTAAATTTAGCTGCTATTTCGAAGTACCTACACCTACGAATATTTATATAACTAATCTTAACATGACTAAAATAGTTACATAAATTCTTACGTATACCTAATAGAAACTCTCAGGTGTGAATTACGAAGATAATTCGTTCAATTAATTCATATTTGATCTTTTTCTATCGTAATATAATAATACTAAAGAGCACGTACGCATTTGTTATTCAATTGTTTTTATTATTGTCCATTTCGTTTGTCAATACAGATTCATTCAATATATTGATATGATATCACATTTCCACCGACATCTTGCATGCGAGTCAGAGAACCAATTAATTGGGGGTTGACCTAAAATGGTTGATATGTTAGAGAATATGTAGGTACGCAAAGAAAATAAAAGACGTATAATTGAATAAATTACTAGTTTATGAACTTTGGTCTTGGTACAATGGCAATATAATTTTGTATTCAATTAGCTTGATACGTAAGACAAGAAAATGAGGCAGAACAGACGTAAGATCCTGCAAGTGTGTTTAGTCGTAGGGAATAAATCCTTAACCTTATGTTTTATAATCCAATACGCCTTCTAATTTAGCATTGTTGCGTACCTTTAAGTAATTTATAAATTGCTTTTAAGATTTGTGAAATTTCCTTCTAGAAATTACTAGCCGTATTTCCGCTTTTCGATACAGAATAAATAAAGACCCACCTATTTATATGAATTCATTCAATATGATTAGAATGTATGTGCATGTAACATAGATATTCCGAAACGAATAAGTAATGTAAGAAGGCTTCCTTTTGAGATACATTTCTAGGTAAACCTGGTAACTAAAGCAAGGGCTTATAAAACCAGGTCATTTATTTTCTGTTACAACCTAAATTATCTTTCATTTTTCTTCATATTTTTGTTTTTGGAGCAAGGAAATTATGGTTTAGGTAAGATTATTGTTGAAAAACACAAGTAAAAATTATGTTTACTATATGTGTATTTTACTATATTTAATAAATTTTATTCTACTTAACTTTTTTTTATTGTACAATAGAGGAGCACTTGGCCACTACACTCTTTACTCTTTTCATAACAAGTTCCTAAGCAGTTACAGTTAACAGATAGGTATATATATATATAATTATTTTTAACAAAAATACAAATTGTTAGCAAGAATTTTATGGATTTTTTTAAATATAATTTTATCTGAACTTTGAGATCTATTTAGTGATCAGTAAACAAATAAAGTATATCACAGCTCTGATTGATGTAGCCGGACTATTTCATACTTCGTTAGCTTGAAATCTTCTCGGTTGAATAAAGCTTTTCAAGTTACGGAGCCGTAGCATCTGAAATCTTTTATCAGGACGGCACACACTTATTCGAGGGTGGCCCAATAAATCTTTTAGATAAAAGAGTGAAATATTGGCTTTAA
>CAJQZN010017591.1:0-12612 GCA_907164685.1 Colias eurytheme | reverse complement strand
TATGAGTAGCCTACGCGGGTGAAGCCACTGGCAAGTAAGATATAGATTAGTAAGGTACTAGTCTTAATCTTAATACTATTATAAAGGCGAAATTTTGTATGGATGTATGGATGTATGTATGTATGGATGTATGGATGTATGTATGTATGGATGTATGGATGTTTGTTACTCTTTCACGTAAAAACTACTGAACCGATTACAATGAAATTTGGCACACATATAGAGGGTAACTTGGATTAACACATAGGATAGGTTTTATCCCGGAAATCCCACGGGAACGGGAAGTAAGCGGGTTTTCCTTTGAAAATGCGGGCGAAGCCGCGGGCGGAAATCTAGTAAGATATAGATTTATATACAAGTCGAGATTTATGATAGTTCCGTCATTTACGAAACTTTAAACAGAAATTATGATTAAAAATTCTGTGGGTTTTAGTGACTCACATATATGTATTTTTGTATCCATATTTCTATTACATGCGGTTACGACTTTTACCTTTACGGTTATTCTTGCCAATATAATATATTTACAGCTAAAGCTCAACTAAAAGCTCTTTTTTGCGCTTTGTTGAAGTGAAAACTTCCTTAGCGGCGTTGAGTATAAAATCTTAAACTCGCGTCAGGACACGTGACCTGATCGAAAAAGCGTAAGACGGATGGATATCAAACATGCTCAACGTTAATAATCAAGTTTTCACTTCTGCCGGCACTCCCGGAGTGCAACCCGTCTTTTTTTTTCTTGCTTAGTCTCGTTGAACTCTAAATTAAATAAATGTATAAGGCACCCGGCACATTTTAAGTGCATATTTCACGTAACCTTTGATCCAAGTTGCGATAGTTTATTTGTATGACGTGTCATATCATTATTATCATAATCGGCCCATATACGTTCCCACTGATGGGACACGGGCCTCGTATGAGAGTACACGCCATTATAGGTATTATTATTATTGGGTATAGTATAGCCATTCATGATTGGATCTAACATTTTATCTAAATTACACTATGCGTTCTAAATAAGACGTTAATGCACTTCCTCGTCATATTAATTTCAGTAGATTATCATAACGTACTCCTAGACATTTTTTTTATTGCAGTCTAACGTATTTATCGTAAATACTTGTGCATAATGTAATATCGTTGGTGAAAGATAACTAATGTATTTTTCTTTTTTATTGTCGATAGGGAAGCGCTTGACCACAATCTCGCCTGATGTTAAGCTGCGATGTGGTCTAAAATGGTACGCGTTACCCTAGAAGGGCATATGCGTGTAATAAATTGTTCAAATGCTAAATTTAATTCACACTTTATGTTTTTTTAAAAATAGGTATTTAATTTCAATTTTCAAATTATTTTATTCATGAAAATAACATGAAAGTATTTATGTATTAATATTTATACATTAAATGTGTATTTTTGTGAAGTCATGAAGGAAGGATGAATGTTCAGAATGATGAGTAAAACTACATTTTTACAAGTAGTAATTATTTACTCCCGATACTCCTATTATATTTTTCCTTATTTACATTGTTTATAGAGCATATAGTTTATGATAATTTCTTTCCTTTACATTGTTTCAATCATGGAAGACGTCGCCAATTATGACGCGAGAATACGAAACAGATGTTGAAATTTTATTATTAAATTGATTAAAGAAACTATGTATTAGGCTTCCCTATCATTGATTACAATGATAAGTCGAATATCGTAATTTTCCCATGCGCGTATATTTTCCTATTGTAGCGATAGATTTTTCATGGGTTTTCATCCACGCGACCAATTTCCCGAAGAAATTCTGGGAAAAATATTCATATAAGGATGTATTGTGGATTATTGACAAATTAATACATTTATTGAATTGTTATTCTTTATTCTTATTGTTCTTAACTTACACGTGTACGGGTTGTTGGCGTTGTTGTCTTCTCCATCAAAGTAAGATTTTGAGATAACAAAATTATAAAATTAAAAAATGTAGAATGTAATGTATGTCACCATCATTAAAAATGTAGGTAGTTCAACGTTACGCCTAATCAAGATATTCTTCGAACTAGACAGGAAATGTTTAAAAATTGCAGTAATCAACATAATTATAATATGATTTACTTGTTTATTCTTAAACGCATTTTGTTTCTAGAGGTTGTCTATTGTCTGTCTAACCTTTGTGAGTATGCACAATTTAATATGGTCTCCTGCGTCATTATTATTGTATATTTTATTATGAACAATAACAACAGATCAAGAGGTGAGCTCTTGTTTACAAAAGTTAATATTTCTTTGTTTAGTTTGGTTACTTTAAATTTGATGGATTCAAGAGTTTAAAAAACATGCATTTGTACACATATTATTATAGGATACACTGTGATTGGATAATACGTATAAGGAGAAAGACATATGTATATTTCATGAATATCAAATAATTTATTGCAATAAATTAAGTTTATCTAAAGCATTGGAAAGTTGAGACATCTCATATTCAATATTTCTTAAATATTTCGGTGAAAAAATCTGTAAGTTGACCAATAGGTAACATATAACTATTGACTTATGTATATAATTATATAAATTATAAATCATTTTCTTCATGACATTGTATCAACTATACTGGTATTCCCCAGTCCTCTTTGATCATATCGGCCGCTTTCTCAGCTATCATTAACGTTGGTGCATTTGTATGTGCGGCCGGTATTTTTGGCATGATGCTAGCGTCCACAACTCTAAGCTTATCTATACCATGAACTCTTAAACGAGAGTCCACTACAGAACTCGGATCCGTCGCTGGACCCATTTTATTTGTACCACAGTGATGATATATAGTATATGTCAACGTTTTCATTGCACATTTCCAATACGCATCCGAATCGAATTTATAACGAGCGCAAGGAGGTAAAGGTATATCATGTAACGTGCTATTAAAACGTTGCATCGCTTTAGTACGTGATAGTTGAATTATTTTTCGTATACCTTTTAAAACTACATTTGCGTCGTGTCCCCCATCCGAAAAATAGTTGGCGTAAATCAACGGTTTAACATAAGGGTCTTTATCTTGTAACATGATTCGTCCTCTGGATTTTGGAAGTAGAATCATCGGAAATACCATCCATGTGTCCCTATCAGCTATAGGGCCATAAACAATATCATTTACTTTGCTGTCTACATTAAAAGCCTTTTGATAATAATGAGATGATACAGTAGAGCCAGCAGTAAATAACAGCTCTAAATCAGGATGTCCATCGTCCTTATTGTCTGGGTCCTTAGTATCGATAAATGCGAGAGCTTCAGTTCCAGTTGGTGCAGATAAAAGACCAGAATGTGTTGTGTAGTATTCCATAACACTTTCCGGGCTTAAAGCCCTCTCGCTACGAATAGAGTCGGTTGTGTTGATCACAAATGTTACCCCGCCAGACGCCCAATGATCTTGAAGATTATATCCTACAGGCAAATCCTGGATTGTAGTTATATTTTTTTCTGTTAGATGTTCTCTTGGACCAATACCACTTATCATCAAAAGTTGCGGAGAATTTATTGCTCCAGCGGACAAGATGACTTCTTTTCTTGCTTTGATTCTATGTTTTTCTCCAGCCCTCTCAAATTCGACACCTAAAACCTTTTTGGTCCATTTGTCGATAAGGATTTTTGTCACCATTGCAAATTTCACCAAATGAAAGTTCTTGCGCTTTTTGATTGGGTGCAAATAGCCTCTGCTTGCACTGAATCTTGAACCATTTTTTAAAGTGAACTGAATCATGGAATACCCGATTTGTGTTTTTCCATTATAGTCGACAATTTTTCCACCTGTTTCTGTTCCTGCTTGTACAAATGCATCCGCAAGGCGAGTTCTATACCTAGGATATTGAATTGTCATTGCCCCATTAGATGAATGATATTTTTTATCTTTAGCGATCTCAGGAATTTGCATATTTTCCAATTTCTTAAAATATTTCAACACGCTTTTGTAGTCCCATCCTGGAATAAAATCAAAGCAGAAAATTTATAACAGGTTTCTTTTTTAGTGAAATGGAGAAGGCAAATGATTTTTTTTGTTGTAAAATGAAGTTGTTGTATAATTTTAAACAGTTATATCTATTTTTAATTTTCCTCTGCGTTTCAAGATTACATAATCTATAATTACTATTATTATAAAGCTGAAGAGTTTGTTTGTATGTTTGTTTGAACGCGCTAATCTCGGGAACTACTGGTCCGATTTAAAAAATTATTTCGGTGATAGATAGCCCATTTATCGAGGAAGGTTATAGGCTATACATCATCGCGCTACGACCAACAGGGGTGGAGCCACGGGGGTGAAACCGCGCGGAGCAGCTAGTAAAAGATATTATTAGTACTAGTTTTATAGTTGTTTCAATATAAATGTAATCTTTTATTAGTATCTTAAATAGATCTTACTTATAATAATATGAATCATATTTCGTAATTGTACATATATATTTTGTATACCTGGATTGCCAGCGGCTGCCCAGCCATCATAGTCTTTTCTATTCCCTCTAGTATATATCATGGAGTGTAGGACGGATGATCCTCCGACGACTTTTCCTCTAGGCCAGTGGCAGCGTCCGCCCTCCATGCCCTTGCAGCCGGCCGCCTGTAATTGGTGAGGTCAATATTAATGATAATAAACTTTGCATAATGCTATGTGGTCCATACGCGGATGTCACATTGATCGGCTTTAGCCTGTCACGTATTTGCTGATGAGCGTAACATTTATAATGACAACACCCGTGGATTTCGGAAGTTCGCAATTAACGTGCTGTTTGGCTATAGTGGGAAATACTATGCGTCGACGTTTGGTGACTCTTACTAGCAAGGTTGACAGATTTGCAAGGTTTTATTAGTCTATTGAGATTACCGGAAAATCTTAAATTGTATTAAGGTCTACACGTATTCGTAGAATATTTAATTTGTTTTGTTTATCAATCGATTATTAATAGGGATGTCATCCATCCACTATTACTGAACGTGGCTTCGCCCGCTATATAAAGAACTTAACAAATTATATACTAAAACCTTCCTCAAGAAGCATTCTATCTAGTAAAATAATTTCATCAATATCCGTTGCGTAATTTAAGAGATATAAGCATACATAGGGACGGACAGTTTTATACAATGAAGTGATATTGACCCTAGCATATTTGCTGCATAAAAAATTATTGAACCAATTCGAGCTTTATCCAGTTGGAATGCTTTCTTTGTCATTCAACTTCCGCTCACCTTTAAGTGGTCGTCGTATAAAATATCACTAGCCGGTTAATTCCTTCCTTATTCTTGCATATTGCCATATTGTAGCGGAAAAGGGACTGCCCTCTTGGCTCATCGTTTGTTTCAATTGTTCATTTCCTTGTCGCTCTTATAATATCATCGATTGAATTTTATTGAAGTGCAACTTCTTTAGGCGCGTTGAGACTTGCGAGTAAAATTTCACGGGCACGTCATGGAGTAAGGCGACGATTTTGGTATGTTTGAATATTGCCAAAAAAGTTTCACATCTGACACGTGTGCTCGGCACCCACACTCCTTTTTATATGTCGATTTTTTAAAATAAAATACGGAAGAAAGGAATAGAGCATAAATAATAACTGATTTAAGTAACAGAATTTGAGCATTTCATTGTAGTGAATGCATGTTTTAAAATTTTTTATAAGTTTGATAATGTCTATGAAATTTGATAAATATTAACTTGGTTTTTATAGTTAACTAGCATTCCGCTTCGCCCGCTTTGTCTAAAACATAATAAATTATAGGTATACTAAAACCTTCCTCTTGAATCACTCTATCTATTAAAAATCCGCATCAAAATCCGTTGCGTAGTTTAAGCATACATAGGGACATAGGGACAGAGAAAGCGACTTTGTTTTATACTATGTAGTGATGATGTAGGTAGGCACCAGTAGGCACAAAATCTTGTGTTTGTCATATCATCTATGAATAATATCAAATTCAAACATGAACTGCAATGATTTGCGAAATACATATTATATTTGACATGAATCAATATTTTTTTTCCTATGTGTTTATTTAATATTACTCAATAAGAAAACCTTAACTTCATTATTTCGAAGTATTGTAACTGAATGATTTTGGTATTACGTAGAATTGTATTTGTGTTTGCTCTTGAAATTTGCGTGATTATCCTGCACAAACATAATATGAATAGGCTTTATATTCACTGTAATTAATAAAAAATAACAATAGTATAAAACATTTTTTTTTATTTGATTCGCTCACGATTCTGGACCTCATAGTTCCCGGATTTCCGGGATAAAAACTATTATGTGTCCCATCTCAGGTCTTAAACTATATCTATAGATATACATATATAAAAGAAAGTCGTGTTAGTTACTCCACTTATAACTCAAGAACGACTGAACCGATTTAGCTGAAAATTGGCAGGGAGGTAGTTCAGCCAGGAGAAGGACATAGGATACTAAACATGTACCACGGGCGAAGCCGGGGCGACCACTAGTTTATTATGTACCAATCCTATAAAATCGGCTCTATGGCTTAGGCGTGAAGTAGAGACAGACACACAGAGTGTTTCTGCATTTATTATAGGTTATACAAAAGTTGGTTATTTTAAAATATCTACTAAAATTCAATATATTCAAGCTTTGATCTAAATAACTGCTATTTACGATCTAGAACGCTTAAAATAGTTTTTTTCTACGGTTGGATATCCCCATAAATCGAACTTACTAGAAATCGCATACGAATTGGTACGCATTGACGTCACGAATATGCTAATGTGACGTTTTGTGTCACTCTGACGTCACAATTGTGAATTTCCATTATTCATAGTATGATTAATTTTAAAAATAAACAGAGCTTTAGAAGATTATCTAAGCTTTCCACTTAAACGAAGTCTAACAATGGATTACGTAGGTATGTTATATCTTATCGATGTTATGTTTATATTAGGTACATGTGTTTATTACATTATGTTGATGAATACTTACTAATATTTAAAATATAAACGTATGCTTGTCTGTTACCAATTCACAGGTAAGCCACAGCTCCGAATTTTTCTTCTGGTTTTGTCAGCGAGCTATTTTATCATGTAAATATCTTTACAATTGCAATATGCATGACGAAAGATTTTGAAATCCTATATTTCGGTAATATACTTAAATATAACGAAGATAAAAGCCATTTTTCAAAAAATATTTACATATTAACTGTGCCAAAACAGCTCGCAGGTGTCATGGCGTAGGCGTGACGTCACTCTTTAGTAAATACCTAATTATTTGTACGCATTGCGAAGAAAATTAAAAATATATTAATTTAATACGTGTTATAGAAACGAATTACAAAGTTTATAAGTGGTGTGCAGATATTTTGATACCCGAGAAAGGACATAGGATAGGTTTTATCCCGGAAATCCCACGGGAATGGGAACTGTGCGGGCGAAGCCGCGGGCGGAAAGCTAGTAACTTAGTAAGTTATAAATAATTGCATGTAAATTCGCTATTAGCATAGATCAAGGTTAGAGAAGATATTGTATAATGAATCTATTTATTGAATAATACTCACATAAAAATTTTTTGAAGCAAAAAAATTTATCCATTGTGTTCAGAATTTTAAAAATTCATTTATATACCTATTTGAAATATATAGAATTGGCACTACGCCATCCAAACCAATATTCGTAGAAGCTTCGGTAAAGCTTTATTGAAATATAATAATGCCCGTGTTTTTATAATAAACGTATTATTTTACGTTTTTTTATAATAAAAAAATATATCGTATATAATCCATATTCCATACTAATATTATAAATGCGAAAGTAACTCTGTCTGTCTGTCTGTTACTCAATCACGCCTTAACTACTTAACAAATTTGCATGAAATTTGGTATAGAGATATTTTGATACCCGAGAAAGGACATAGGCTACTTTTTATCCCGGGAAAATGACGCAATCCCGGAAATCCCACGGGAACGGGAACTATGCGGGTTTTTCTTTGACTGCGCGGGCGAAGCCGCGGGCGGAAACCTAGTGAAGAATATTTAAACGTCTATACTACTACTAACTACTAAAATTGTGTATTATAGAAAACTAGAAGTATTCCCTATTATCGGCAGTACTAGACTAAAGTATGTTTTTTTAAGCTGTTGATTACGATGAGTGAGTTTCTATAGGTAGGTAAAGGTTATAGTAAGGTAAAGTATTTGGTTTTATAATAAAACTAGCGGTCCGCCCCGGCTTCGCCCGTGGTACATATGAAAAATAGATGTTGGCCGATTCTCAGACCTACCCGATATGCACAGAAAATTTCATGAGAATCGGTCCACCCGTTTCGGAGGAGTATGCAGACTAACATTGTGACACGAGAATTTTATATATAAGATAAGATATACATTTTAATACGCACAAAGATATGGGTAATAAACATTGCTTTTAATTCAAATAAATAAATAAATTAAACATCAAAAAGTTCAACATTGGCTTTGAAACCAGTATGAAGAGTCAGCGAACTTTCCCTTGGTGTCAGAAAGAAATGCAAATAAGTATTGTAAATGTAACGCAACAAGCCTTTTATAAAGATTGAAAAAACGAGCTTTGGATTATTTCACCTGTTATTCGTATAAATATCTAGCTGCGGCCCGCGGTTTTACCCGCGTGGCTCCGCTCCTGTTGGTCTTAGCGTGATGAAGAAAGAAAGAAAGAAAGAAAGAAAATACATTTAATCACAAATACTTAATTACAATTTTTCACTTATAGACTGATGACTTATAGTCTTCCTCGATAAATGGGCTATCGAACACCGAAATAATTTTTCAAATCGGACCAGTAGTTCCTGAGATAAGCGCGTTCAAACAATCAAACTCTTCAGTTTTATAATTATAAGTATCGATTTAAAAACTTAACAACGGCTATACTCCTATCGACTATGTGATGTTTGCGGATGTATATCTATTTAATTCAGCAATACTTAATTCGGAGTAAAAAATACTTAAAAGGAATTACGACGGACAAAACCAAAATTCGGTGGTAACATTTTTTCAGACCTTGAAATTAATACTAATGAGAGATCTACATCGTGATGCCATTAGGGTTCCGTACCTAAATGGCAAAAAACTGCAGAGTGAATACTGAATACTGATACCTATTGAATGGTTTGCGCGAGAGACATTTCCAAAATGCTAAAATGCGTCCCCATGTATCTTCTAAAATAAGAGAATGATAAAAACTCAAACAATATTTAATGTACCGTATAATTTTACACCGAAAATTGGTTTTGAGATCTAGTAAGTACTTACTATTTTTAATACGTAAATCATAAATCACAATGGACCTCTCCTTGAATCAACATAAATATAAAATAAGAAATTAAAGTTACGACACATAAAAACAGGTTTGTACGGAACCCTCGGTGCGCGAGTCCGACTCGCACTTGGCCTGTTTTTGTATCTAAAAAGTACCTAAGCACCGTTACTATGGATAAACCAAAACCCTCTATCTCTTTAGAAGTACGGTGCACAGAAAAAACCCACACAAAATAAGGTACCTACGTCAAATACTCAAATTAAACCCCTTTTTTCTGCGTTTCCTTTCATTAGATTTATTTGTATGGATGATTGATGGCTGAAATACATTATTTAGTTCTTTAACAGTATGACGTAAACAAAAAATACTTATTATTAGTCTTAATAATAATTATTCGCAGATGAGAGCTTTTTCAAATTCAAGTGTTTTCATTTTGTTGTATATCTTATCAAAATTGGATATAAAATGTACGTGAGAGGATGTGTTTTGAATTATTGTATATTCTTCTTTATTATTTTTTTCTTAAAGTTGCGTGCCCCGGTAAAACCCAGAAAAAAAAAACAAAAAACGGGGTTCAGTACCACCATGAAATTATGCGCTTTTTTTAAACTCTACTGTACACTTTAGCAGATACGTAAATTATGTATCGTTTATCTCTTGAAAACTTTTGAATTCATACTTTATTGAACTATTTGTTTCTTTAAGAGACAATTTTATAGATTCTCAAAAAACGTGCGTAGATGATACTTTACCGTTATCATCGATAGCTCAAAATGCGTAAAAGGAAATACATAATACTAGAGGTCCGCCCGGGCTTCGCCCGTGGTACATATTTCGCAATAAAAGGTAGCCTATGTCCTTTCTCGGGTATCAAAATATCTCCATACCAAATTTTATGCAAATTGGTTCAGTAGTTTAGGCGTGATTGAGTAACAGACAGACAGACAGACAGACAGAGTTACTTTCGCATTTATAATATTAGTATGGATTATGTCGGTTTTATAAATCGTCAGCCTCGTGATTAATATTTGTGTTATACGAATACAAGTGCAATATGTTTGTTACAAACACATGGACACACATGTATTGAACTTTTTTAGGGACCCCGTTGGCATGTCCAGAGTACCTACAGCTAGTTAGAAATATATTATCATGTTTGGGTTAGCTGCAAATTTAAAGAATACAATAAAATGCTATTTCGCTTATATTATAAAATCGTTTAGTGTATCATGAGGTAAATCTTAGTGATTTATATCGAGGATCGGGTCACGGCGTTGTGGTAGCCGTGATGGCATCTTTCGTGTACTGTATGTTGGAACTAATCTATCTCCTTGACTTGGTGTAAGCTTGTATTTTTACATTTATATCTAAAGTACAATAATAATATTGAATGGTAAAGTTTTTACTGATATAATATTTTGAAATAGCTATCTATGAAACTTAAGATAGGTATAGGTACATCCATACTAATATTATAAATGCGAAAGTAACTCTGTCTGTCTGTCTGTTACTCAATCACGCCTTAACTACTGAACCAATTTGCATGAAATTTGGTATAGAGATATTTTGATACCCGAGAAAGGACATAGGCTACTTTTTACCCCGGGAAATAGGATAGCTTTTATCCCGGAAATCCCACGGGAACGGGAACTATGCAGGTTTTTCATTGACTGCGCGGGCGAAGCTGCGGGTGGAAAGCTAGTGTTTGAATAAATTTGTATGACGAACAAACCATGTACCTACTGCATAATATAGATTATGGATACATATGAAATAAATATTTTCTTTGTGTTCATTATAGCATCGTCTTTTGATCTGCAGCAAAGTCCATGGAGTGAATTGGCACATCTTTACAGGCGAAGCCGAGTTACGCAGCTAGTTTATTATAAAAATTAACTGTTAAAGATTACTTCATTTTATTTAAATTTAAATCCTCTTAGCTAATAGAATGATTGCTATTACAACTGTATTTGTTGGACTTTTCCTCGATATAATAAGGTACTCGAGCAGAATTTTAATAAGAATCGAGATACTGACCCTAAGGTTGCCTTGAACGGTGGCACGTCCTGAATCCTAATGCACCATCATGGTTATAGTATTTGATAATATAGGTATTAATACATGTGTCTTTCCTTTCTAAAGTTTAGTATGATTTGACGCGATCGTGACTCATTTTTGGAAATAACTACTTGAAACAATACTTTATAGGTTCGTGTTTTCATATTAAATACCTATATATTTGAAAATACATAGCTCTATTAATATCAAAGCTTTATGCATGTTCTCTAAAATGAATATACTATTGTTAGAAAATGAAATTTACGCGCTCCTTGCGTTTCGACGTAGCAAATATTGTTTAAAAGATGTTAGAGAATCACATTTAGAAAATGAAATTGAACGTTATAAGACATAATATAGTCAATTCAATTCAATATGAACACATGTCAATTCTAATTAATTTAGAATTTGGAAAAAAGACAGATTTATCGATCAAGTGAATAATAAATACTTAATACCGCTTGTCTAGTTTTATTTTAGTCGATATTCCCAAAGGTTTTAAGTGGTAGTGACCCTGAGTTGAGTGAAAGAATGTGACTTCGATCTTCAGTTCTGTAGCATAAATAACCATTATCATCATTTCCACGCATCAATTAAAATAAATATTTTTACCGCTTGTTTTACTCAATTTCTGCTTTCCATAGAATACAATTGTTTATCCTTTTAGGGCCGATTTTTCAATGCTTGGATAAAACTTATTCGTCGAATGATTCATAAAACTACCATTTTAAAAATGTATTCTAATTGCCCGTATTTGACAGTTTACGTGTCATTTTAATATTATCGTGTAATACTTTATAGGACGGATAAGTTTTATCCTGTGGTTTTATCAAAGCTTGAAAAATCGGCCCTTATAGGTTTATTTTCTATCATTCGGTAATATTGGAAGAGAATAATTATACAACCATTCAAATATAGTAATATGTAGGTACTATTGTATTCTGAATTATATTATCTGTTGTAATATGATGCTAATTGATAAAGCAAGAAAGTTTTGATATAGCGCTTACGTGCTAATTTAAATCGCAGACACGAATATAAATACCGGCACAATAGGTGATAATTCTAATGTTTATTTAATAAATGAAAATTGCATATTATTTATGGTTTGTGTTGAGTAAACATTACTTATAAGTTAGTTCATTTTTAAGTTTTGTTGGATGATTTGTTTATCTTATATGTCAATCAGCATTTTAAATAGGATCAAAATTAGGAAATATGCTTAGAGCTAGCGGCCTAGCGCGCAAGAGCAATTTTTGTCTCCGCAACAATTTTGTCTCTCC